>JABFFG010000228.1:0-60824 GCA_013623685.1 Fusarium transvaalense
TATAAGATACAAATTATTAACTGTTTTAATAAATTAACTTTATAAAAATTAATAAAAACTAAAAAAAAAAAAAAAAAAAAAATTAATTTAGCTAATTATAAGATATTTGCAAAAAATAACAATGAGGGATATAGCAGCCTTTCTGCCGCTACTACCTTGTGGAAAGAGTAGCCACTTGCCGAGGTTGTCTATATGCACCCCTGATTAGTTTTTACCGAGGTTGGCCGCCACGTGACGTGTCATCACGACGCGCTTGTGACATTCCTAAAACACATTTCAACATCACAATCACATGCTGCTCAGAACAATTCCCGACTCAAACACATTCAGTATATCAATCTATATTGCATCTTTTTTACTTCTTAACCATGGTCTTGTCGCAGAATAAAGGCAGGCGCGAGACGCTGACTGTCGTGGACAACAGAACGAACCAGAGCTATGAGATTCCCATCACCCATAATTCCATTCCAGCAACAGAATTCAAAAAGATCAAAGCTGAGGCTGGAAATGATCGTCCAGAAGACGAGACGAACCAAGGTCTCAGAGTTTATGATCCCGCGTACATGAACACGGCTGTCGTGCAGAGCAAAATCACATACATCAACGGTCTCGATGGCGTTCTTCGCTACCGCGGGTATCCGATTGAACAGCTGGTGGAAAAGAGTAACTTCCTCGAATCTGCCTATCTCCTCATTTATGGCGAACTTCCCACGAAATCGCAGTACGACGCGTGGCACGGCGAGGTGATGCATCACACATACATTCACAGCGACATCGAAAATATGTTCAAGTCGTTCCGTTACGACTCTCATCCCATGTCCATGCTGACTGCAGCCTTTGCTACGCTCGGAGCATTCGCCCCGGAAGCCAACCCATCTCTTGCTGGCCAGAAGCTATACACCAACGCTGCATCGGGTAACATGGAAGCCCTTCAAATGCTGGACAAGCAGATTCTGCGTATCCTTGGAAAGGCTCCAACTCTCGCGGCAGCGTCGTACAGAATGCGCCAAGGTCGACCCTTCAACCGACCAGCACAAGGTTTGGGGTACACTGGAAATTTTCTGTACCTCTTGGATCATCTATCTGAGACCGACTACCAACCCCACCCGGTTCTTGCCAAAGCCCTGGATAAGCTGTTCATCATCCACGCCGACCACGAGGTGAACTGTTCCACCGCCACAGTCATGCAAGTTGGAAGTTCCTTGGTGGACCCCTACAGCGTCGTAGCTGCAGGATGTGCGGCACTATATGGTCCATCTCACGGAGGAGCTTCCGAGTCAGCAATTCGCATGCTCATTGAGATTGGATCTCCCGAGAACGTCCCGGCGTTTATGCAGGCAGTTGAGAGGAGGGAGCGTGTTCTTGTAGGCTTCGGTCATCGCGTCTACAAGAATGTCGATCCTCGTTCCACAGCCATCCGCAAGCTTGCCGAGGAAGTCTTTGAAGTCACCGGCAGGAACAAGCTTTTAGACACGGCTTTGACGCTTGCTGATTACGCTCGAAAGAGCGAGTTCATGCGTAGCAGGAACCTGTACCCCAACGTCGACTTTTACTCGGGTCTTATCTATCAGGCCATGGGTTTCCCTCTTGACTTTTACCCTGTTTTGTTTGCTGTTCCACGATGCGTTGGATGGTTGGCTCACTGGAGACAGATGATGCTGAACTCCTCTGGCGTCAAGATCTGGAGACCTCGACAGCTGTACATTGGAGAGGGCGAGAGGGAATACGTCGAGACTAAGGACAGAAAGGCCAGTCCTGATGCTACAGTCTTTGATGCACCTGTCAAGGTTGAACACGGTGGAAACAGCCAGCGGACTTTACTTGCGACCTCTAATCAAGAGTTGAAGAGCAAATTGTAAGATGCGAAGGATACAGTACTTATATCTCGGCGTATATCGTAATCTACCCGGCGTTCTTTTGCAACCAACCTCATGCAGATGTCTGGTTAAATTTTAATGTAAAGGTTTCATTTCAGTTTCAATGTTAGTACCATGCTACTTCATAAACAACACAAACAGTTGTAAGGATGTATGTATTAATTCAGAACGCGCTGGACTTCTTGCAACTCCTGTATATATTTGTATTCCCTTCCTTTCCAGAGATATATCGTCCTACGAACCACATATTTGTGCCTTCTACTTTTTCACTTTAAACCTCCTCCCGCTCATCGGCTAGAGCCTGGGCCTTTTCGGCACTAAGGTTGCTGCCCTCAGCGTTGCGTCGAAATTCGTCCTCCTGAAGCCTCAACTCTTCAGAAAGCTGGCCATGAGCCTTCCACACAGGCTTGATCTCAAACAGACGGTTCATGGTATCAAGCGGCAGACCCTTGGTCTCAGGAATAAAAAAGAACACAAAGGTAGCCGAGAGAATCATGAGCGATGCAAAAAAGAAATAAACGCCGTAGCCCATGCTGATGAACATCTGTGGCGTAAAGCGAGAAACTATAAAATTCCAGAACCAGTTGTTCGCTGCGGCGGAAGCTTGGCCAAGTGATCTGCATAATGTTAGTAACTCTGTTATACGTATGGGTATCGATGTGGCCTGGTGATGTACCTGGACTTCTCGTCAAACATCTCAGAGTTGAGTACCCATGGGATTGGGTTCCATGTGGGGGAGTAAAAGACCGTCCAAAGATAAAAGAAGAATACTGCAGCAATACCACCACCTGACATTGACGGAGCTGCAGCTCCAGCGGCCTCTGCAGCAGCCACCTTGCCAGCCGGGTCGGCTACCATGATATAAGCTCCGATGAACCACATACAGAGCGAACCACCAACTGAGCCAATAATCAACAACTTTCTGCGTCCGATAGTCTCGATTAGGAATAGAATGAAGATAATAGTAACAGACGTCTTGACGACACCGAAGATACCGGTAGTTAGGAAAGACGTGTTGGTGCCTTGGATGCCGATGCTCTTAAACACGGTTGGGCTGTAATAGTTAATAGCGTTTATACCAGAACCATTCTGCCAGAGAAACATCATGCCGCCAAGGAAGAAGCGCCATTGAATCTTACGGCTCTTGAGAGCACTGAATGGCTTCCAGAAACCGGGGCCGACTTCCCGATTGTAGCGGTCTAGCTCCTGATCCATGTAGCTGACTTCTTCAACGATATACAGGTCATCTGCAGACAGCTGTCTGAGCCAGCACAGGTTCTTCATAGCTTCTTCGCGCCGGCCCTTGGAGAAAAGCCAGCGAGGCGATTCCTTGATCCAGAAAGCACCGAAGAGCAACATGCCCGCGGGGATGAGTTGGACGGCAAAAGGGATGATCCACTGCTTGTGGCTTGGAGCCATAGTCTCAGCAAGTCCATAGTTGATCCAGAAGCCAACAAGGCCACCGATCTGCCAGCCCAATTCGTAGATACCAACGAGACGACCACGTATAGCAGGAGGAGAGAGTTCAGAGCAGTAGATTGGAACCATATTTGAACAAGCGCCCACACCGACACCGGCAAGGACACGACCACCGATAATAAGCCCCAAGCCGCGCTCGGCGTTTGCGCCAAGCATCATACCCGCGCCGAGCATGAAGACAAAGCTGAAGGCAATCAGGGAATAACGTCGGCCGATGAAATATGAGGTGATATAGGCAAACAGGCTACCGAAGAATGCGCCGGCCTGGTAGACCGAGACGATGTTGGCTTTGAGAAGAGCGAGTTCATTGGGTTGGTAAGAGGCAAAGTCGAATTCCTCAGTAAAGGAAGGGAGCGCGATGGTTGTACCTATGAAGGCTGAATCATAGCCGATCATGCATGATGCAAAAGATGCTATGGCAGCGCAAGTGTAAACGCGCCAGTTGTAGACGGCCTTGGGAGTTGGCCGGTCCTCATTGACTGCGAAGATGTTGTTGATGGAGATGCCCATGCTTAACGGCAAGTGTTATAACCAAGACAAGGGTTAAGGAGTGGGTAGTTGTCAAGGATCTGAAGATATCTTGATCAACAGGAGAAGCAAAGGACTGGCGAAGTCTGTAGATATATACACATACAAAACAGCAAAGTGATATTAATTACCGCGCTTAAAGGTTTACCCCGTATTTTCGCAGAATTTTCCACTAGCGCAAACTTTGCACATAGCACGAGTAAGGTCTTGTCACATTACTACCTAGTAGGTCATGCCAAGGGTGAGGAGTGAAGCTAAAGTGGGTTAGAGTAGTGCTAGGACGATCCAGATTCTCAAACCCCGCATGCACCCCAGCTGGGGTAATATGAGGGGGATTATCTAGCTCAAAGATCATGGGGAAACGTGTTGAATAGTTTGTTATCTAGGCGTCCAAGAGGCTAAAGCTTTATCCCAGCTCCGAGCTTAAGACTTCTCCCTCAAGACCTCATCTTCCGAGTGCATCTAGTGTGAGACGATAGGATGCTTTGTATACGGTTCAGACATTGAAATACAATAGTCTACATTGGTCATGTATTATTTGTCATTCAAGTTCCAAACCACCACAATACGTCATTGAAAGCTGTATCACACTTGAACTCGTGTGTGTATGTACCACTCCCCTCTTCTACCAGTTATCATCGACAAGCCAGCTTGACTCTAACGCCGCAGGCGGGAAAACTGGCTTCGATGCGTGTATATCCGTATCCTTGATTTCGATGATTGCAGCCAATTCTTTGTATCGCTCTAGAAGTTCCTTGCACATGTTTATCCTTTCTCCCCATAGGTAACGGTCATTCGCCGACATAGTCATTGCGGCGTCGCCAGCTCCCATCATCATGGGTATTGTGACGGGGGCAGCTAAGCCACCAGTCAACAGCGTCAGGAGAGCAGCGCCAGCGCGTGAGCGATTAAGATCCGTGTTGCGGTGCGCATGTTCAACTCGGAGATTGGCGAAGTGATCAAACATCTTCTTACAAACATCAGCTGAAGATTTGCCGACAAGAAGGAAGGCAAAGATAATTGCATAGTCCACGTCGCTCCAATAGGTGTTGACATCATTCCATCCATTTCGAAGGGAGTCAAATCCTTCATATCATCGTCAGTGACAGGGTCGGATTGCAAGAAATGTTTTGGCTCACGCTCATTGACATTGGCAATGTCCTTGTGCTCGTCCACTTGTCCAATGAATTGAACCCTTGAGATAGCCCGTATCCTGTCCTCATCCCATTGTTCGCCTTGACAATGTGAACGTCCTGGCTGGTGACTCCAATAGAGACCCTTCGTAAACTTCTCCAGTAGCGTCTTGCGAGAAAACCAGATACTTTTGGGAATGAGGCAGAGGGACACTTGGACCTTGAAAGTGGATGATAGAATGACGGCCAAATTCGGTGATAGCTCGGGGCTTTCCCAGGAGATAAGTTCGAGGATCTCGGTATTGATATCTGTGTCGATCTGAAAAGGGTTCTGTTCCTCGATAACTGGTGTTGTAACCAGGACAGCTACCCATCGATCAGGCTTTGGTGCCTGGGGCGTTTTGACTTCGGATCCAGGTGAACTTCTGTTGAACGAACCTGGAGATTATTGTGAGAAAGTACTTTCGCTCATTTGTCTGTCGTTACCCACCACGACCTGTTTGACGTAGGAGCCAATCGACCAATGCATGCACCATAGATCTCAGCTGC
This sequence comes from Fusarium transvaalense, assembly GCA_013623685.1. Taxonomy (NCBI): domain Eukaryota; kingdom Fungi; phylum Ascomycota; class Sordariomycetes; order Hypocreales; family Nectriaceae; genus Fusarium; species Fusarium transvaalense. The sequence continues at coordinate 5,567 of JABFFG010000228.1, forward strand.
AGTGAGAAATGGTGTGCTTTAGCAGTTGCGATAGCGATCCGTCGGGTCACTAAACGACAAATCTGCTCTGATGGAGGTGCGATCTCGGGTATCTGGACGGGAACGAAATATTTCACCACCGCTGGTGCTCTATCCCATTTTTCGTTTAACGAGATGATCAAGTCAAATGTTATAGAGGTAAGATACGCCAGAAGAGGGATAACGCAAAGATTTCGATACAACTGGAGCCATTCTGGGCATAGAACAAAGAGAGTAGCGATGATGGTGACGAGGCAGACCAGCTGCTGTTTCGCTACATCTAAATCGTGACGACGCTGGGGCAGCACCTGAGGGGGCGAGCCGGGGGCCATGCTCTCTTTAGTCTGTGGTCTGAAGAAAACAGACTAGGAAGTTTACATAAGCCGGAAACAAAGGAAGATAGGTGAGAAGCAGAAGAAGAGAAACCGACAGATGGGGACCGTCGACTCTTGGGTTTTTCAACTTGATGCCCACCGCTTAATACCAAAACCCACTAACTTACCTTAGGCGATCACCACATGGCCTACCTGTCTTCCAATCAATAACGAATCGACCCACATCAACTTTCATGCACTCTTACGTGTCTGACAGCAAGCGAACACGCGAACACGCAAATAATGGGGGAAACGCGGATAATTCAAGTCATGTATCCATAACAAAATCGGATGATGTGCAGCGCGGCATCCAAACGTCAGATGCAAAGTCCAAACTGCAGCCATGTATCGGAGACAGGGTCTTCTTAGTTAAAGAATATGTGGAACCACTAGGTTCAAATTATTCATCTTTTGTCAGGTCTGAATAGAGTAATTGTACAGGGAGATTAATACTATGAACTAGCGACAGAGCTTATTCGAGTAACCTGGCTTCTATAATCTACAGAGAGAGGATAAAATTCGTAGCTGTGTTCAGGAAGGATTCTTGATAATCGATCTTACATTTAAGCATTGGCGCTCTGAAATCCTTTCTGCATAGCCTTGAGGTGGCTCCAGTCGTTGCTGTCAAGTGCAAGGGCCCAAGCCATAACACTCTTGACACCACGAGTCTCGGCTAGCAGAGCGATCTTCTCGGCGATAAGCTCAGGAGTATCCCACGACCAGAAGATACGGGTCTCAGAGTCCCAGTACCACTGACCTCCGCTTACTTTGTCGGTGCGACCATTCTTAAGAGCCTTCAGGAATGAGCTGTTAATGTCGGCGCCGTCACACTTGCCGTAGGCGGATTGACAACCAGTACCACAGTGAGCAGGAGTAGAGCCACTACAACCTGTTAGTATACACGGTTCAGCTTGAACGAGGGAAAAAAGCAAACTTACCACCAGCCAGAGCCCGCACAGCAGGAACCTTCAGCGCACTTGAAAAAGGTACCAGCACCGCAAGTGGCATCAGGAGATGTGGTCAGGTTTGTGGGAGGGGCAGCAAAGTTGGCAGCCTCAAACGTCATGGAACCAGACTTTCCAGTGTCACTTCCATCCTCGGGATTCTCTAAAAGCTCTGTGGGGCAGCCAATAGGTTCGGTGCAAGTGTAGCCTTTCTTGGTGGTGAAGTACTTGGCATAGAAGGGAATACCAAGGACGAGCTTAGAGGCGGGAAAACCAAGTGAGATGTACTTGTCAATGGCACGGGCGGCACCTTGGATGGAGACGTGATGGGTGGTGTAGTGATCACGACGGTTCATGAGATCGTAGGTCATAACCTACAAGGGTTAGCAGATTATTTCAAAAGGCTAGAAAAGTGGACGTACATTAACAAAGTCGACGTATTTGTCAATGAGGGGAGTCTCGGTAGGGACATAGGCAATCATATCACGGTCAAGAGCAGGAACAGCAATGGAAAGCTCTTTGTCTCCAATGAACTTCTTGATCTCCTTAAGAAGCTTAGGGAAAGCCTTGATCTCGTAAGCCTTCTTTGAGTTGGGAACTTGCTTGTAGTCCTGGCCATTGCCACCTGGATACTCCCAGTCGATATCTGATCAATCAATCAATAAATGGGTGAAATGGATGCAGACGAGATACGTACCAACGCAGTCAAAGCCAAGTCGGTCGAGAGTAGAAGCGACGTTCCTGGCGAACCTCTGTCGACTGCGATCAGTCTTGACACCTTCATCAAAACCCGCGTTATCGCCCCAGCCACCGACAGCAAGACAGACTTTAATATCATGGTCAAAAAGACCACGAACTTGCTTGAGGGGCTGGAAGGGCTCGTACTTTCCACCAGGCTGGGTGATAAAGAGGGACGAGTTAGCAAAGGACATCATGACGTGGGTGACGCCGCTGGTGATGTCCTTGGGGGGGAGGTCCTTCGTGTGCCATCTTGTCAATGGTTAGTGAGCAATGGTTTTGGATAGAACAGGGTGGCAAACTGGTCATAATAGAGAACGTTTCGCGATTCGGCGGCGTTGGAAACAGCAGCGGCGCCGAGGCCGAGAAGTATAGATAGATGCATAGTTGTCGGATTGGTAAATGAAGTTGTATAAAATAATATCGTGTTGTTTTCCTAGAAAGAAGGATAGAAAAAAGTTAAACAGAGTTTAATGCTTATATAACCCACTAAAATAAATGGGTGACTAGAAGAAAGATCTAACAGTGAAAGAGTGTGGTATTGCAGTGGTTAAAAGTGAGCCGCAGACAAGAGACATGCCTGCCTTATATCATCTGTTTAGAATGTAACGAAAGGCCTTGCAGATCAGCCCGTACCGAACAATCCGACAGTGTAAAAGAAAACGCCTCTTTTCATGCTATGTGGGATTAAGTTTAATTAGGCCTGGACAAGCTTCTTGCCTTGTGGACGAGAACTGTTCTGCAATGCAACGCTGCAGCGCCAAAGGTCGTTGCACAGAGTTTAATTAGGTTTCTTCAAAGCGGAATGCCGCCAGAGTTTTAAATTTCTAACGCTTGTTGGGGGCAATGTAGCATTGATCCAGCTACTGTAGAATGACAGTGCTTCTCTGCTAGAGAAACATAGCCCAAACTCAAAAGTCGCACGTTCCACTGCTGTAAAATTGAGCTGCCCGGTAGTTGGTTACAGGCTTACAGCGTGACGGGATTTCTTGTGGGGGGATCAGACGATGGGATAACTACCGACAGTTTGGGAGCTTTGCGGGAGCCGAGGATTCCGATCGACAGCTCTGTCTTTGGTGGATAAATAGGAGCAAATTCAGATTCACGATCAGTACTCCATATAAGCAAAAAGAATCCTGCACCAGCTAGATATGCTACGACAGTAATTGACCATCCCAATTGCCAATATTAAAGCCTACTCACAATACCATTCTCTCTCTGAATAAACCAATCAACTGTCGCAGAAACACCTTCTTCGAGCGAAACTCTCGGCTTCCATCCCAAAACATTCTCGGCAAGACTTGTATCGGGTTTTCTCCTAACAGGATCATCCTCCCTCTTGGGCTCCAAGCGCACAGGAACAGGGTTATCGTACCCCGTTTTCGCCGCAACGACACGCGAGATTATATCCGCAATCTCGCTAATTTCCATCTCCAAGTCACTGCCGATATTAACCGGTCCCAGGTGATCACTGTCCATCAGCGATTCTAACCCCCGAACACAGTCTTGTGAATATTGGAAGCAACGCGTTGCGTGTCCATCTCCGTATATCACTATCGGCTCGCGTTTCAGAGCGGCTGTTATGAAGTTTGGAACGGCGCGACCGTCTTCGGCTTGCATAAAGGGTCCGTAGGCGTTGAAGATTCGAGCAACGCGGACTTCGAGACCGTGTTCGAGTTGATACGAATACCCAAGAGCTTCCATGACTCTCTTTCCTTCATCGTAGCATGCGCGCGGGCCGAAGCAATTGACGTTGCCTCTGTAGCCTTCATCTTGGCATGGAATTTGAGCGTCACCGTAGACTTCTGTTTTGACTTAGTCAGCGACTGTGGATGGAATATGTGAAGATGAATGTACCTGATGTACTGGCGAGAAGAACGCGTGCCTTTTGTTTGACGGCGTAGTCTAGGACATTGGATGCTCCAATGAAACATGTTTGGAGGATGTCGATGGGTTGAGTTTCGAAATACACGGGACTTGCTGGACAAGCGAGGTGGTAGATTTGATCAACTCCATCGATCCAAGGGATGGGGTCGCGAACATCGGCCCTGTGAATGTCAGAATAGTGAGCAATGAAACATCATGTGATATTTTTCGTACTGAATGTATCGCAATCTTTTGTTGGATCGGAATCTGTCGAGGTTGCTGTCTGATGATGTCCATAAAGAATCGAGAACGACGACTTCATGGCCTTGGTCAAGTAATAATTGCACTAACGTGCTGCCGAGAAATCCGGCTCCCTAGATGTTGTTAATTCTTTATGCTGTGAAACTGGTATTGTTAAAGCTTACGCCAGTCACAAGAATAACCATATTGAATAGACGTTATAGAGATGTGAAGAAAGCTGCATGCAATGTTGGACGACGGGTCTACTCGAAATAATAAAGAGAGGATATTTTCCCAAAACTGAAAATGAGAGATTTACCAGGCATGTACGGAAATAAATAGACATTCCCAACGTTAAACAAGCATCATCGAATCCATCAAAAAGCGAGACATTTCAGCCCTCAGCTCGGACGCAAGCGAAGATCATGTCCCGCTGTAGCCATCTTAGCTCGAGATCTACCGAGTAGATCCCACGTCATCCTCAGCATTCGTTGGTCAAATTGGGCAGAGATGGAGATTTGACGTATGCGGCGTTACCTTGTCGAACCCAAATCCAGTCAGGCTTGTGACGGAACAGGATCTGATTGAGAAGTGATAGTCGCGGGACGAGGTGTTTTCAGCTAGAATTACGGCCGGTAGTCCACCTTCATCTGAAACATTTACAGTATGCATTATTAAATCGACGAGAGCTTCAGCTTGGACTGGTGTGACTGGCAGGTGGGCCGCAAATTAACCCGCACGCGTAAAGCTGCTGACACAAGTATCTGGTGATGAAAAGGCCAAGTAGCGACCTATCTATTTTTGCCAGCATCTCTGTTTTACTATAATGAGAGAGCTTTGGTGTGCGGATTAATTTGCGACCCACCTGACTGGGTATGCTCACTTTGAAAGAAGGCCTCTAGTAATATGTAAAGACATACGGTTATACTCTGGGGCGTACATACCCTGCCGACCGGGGTAGGGTAGGATCTCTCCAGATTTTCTTTATTAGCCAACCGAATTCGTGTTTCCTCAAGTTGTACTCACAGCCATCCAGTCGCTTCGGCGTTTCGGAAGCTGACTGTGTAGCAGACTAACTCAATAGACTATTGAAACAAAGTCGGGAAGTTTCGCAAGTGACTTTCCCAGATAAGAAGAAAATTATCTCATCCAGCTTCGAGGTTGCCGGTTGCTTAAGGAGCAAAAGACATAGGGTAGGCAAGCTTAACATTATCTACCTAACGAAGCAAATGGATTTATAAGACTACTATTAATTGGTTGCACTGCTATGCTGCGAAGGGAAAAGTTCTTCGCTGATAATAAAATAATCGACTCTTATTGGCAAGCGGATACATAAGTCGCCGTCAAACTGTGCCGAGTAAGTACTTACCGAGTAAATTCCAGTGACACAAGTAGATGTTCAAACTCTAGTGATGATAACTGCATCTACAATATAGTTGAAGTTTGACGGAACCTATTTCTCCGTCCCTGGCAATGCGAAAAGGATAAAGATCTGCGCGTTTATGTACAATTTTCTGCACGGACGATTAGTCAAGCCCAAAGTAGTGAATACCCCGCTACGGACCAACTCCGTCTGTCTTCTTTCAGGACTGTAACCTTTCAAAGCATGCTCCGAGTTTTGAACTTTCTTTGCTTGATCATGAGATTCACTATAAGTAGATTGTGCAGACGGGAATACTACGAGTCTGAAATCCGCCAGTCAGATGGATGATGGTTGTATATATGGGAACGCTTTCCCTCCACAACGAAGCGAAGGTATATAAGATCGCTCGGACGGTATATATCCTAGCAGTTGGCGCCTTGATCTCGAAGTAAACATTGAAACTGCTTGACTTGATTGCTGTTACCAATTATCATGCTGTCCAGGTTCATTCTTTCGACTCTCACTAGCATCTTGTTGCAAAATACCGCCGTCCAAGCAGCAGGGGACATCGATTATCTAATTACCTTGTTGGTCTCTAAGCCATCACCTGTCTCTCATATACTAATACTTCACCAGCGGCGACTCATACTCGCAAACATGGTTCGATATCAACGGCGAGAAGCCTTCTGCTAAGAACCCCATCGGTAACCCTCCTTTCCCAGGCTGGACCGCATCCGGCGGTCCCAACTGGGTCGGCAGCATCGTCACGGAACAAAATAACTCCCTCGTCCTGGCATACAACTTTGCCTACGGAGGCGCCACCGTCGATGCAAACATTATCAAACCTTATCAGGATACTGTCTTGAGTATGGTAGACCAAGTAAAGCAGTTCTCGAACTCAATCGCCAGTAAACCCAGTTATGCACCGTGGAATGCGCAGAACGCTGTTGCGGGGGTTTGGATTGGTGTGAACGACGTGGGAAATTCATTCTATCTTGGTAACATGGCAGATATTACCGAGAGAGCGGTTTCACGATACTTTGAGCTGCTCAAGATTATGTATAATGCTGGACTGAGAAAGTTTGTCCTGCTGAGCGTCCCACGTAAGTTGAACAACATGGCTTACCCTTTGACTATCTTGACTAATCCCGTCTCCAGCAACTCACCTCACACCGACAATGATCAAGCAAGGTCCAGACTCTAATGCTCTGTTAGTCAAGTCCATCAATCTATACAACAGCAAAATTGCTTCTAAGCTGCAGGCATTCAAGCAAGCCAATTCTGGTGTCCAGGCTATTGTTGTTGATACCTCTGTTTCATTTAATAAAGCGATCAAGAACCCTACTGCCTACGGAGCACCGGATGCTACATGCTTCAACAATAATGGAAGATCCTGCGTAAGTGTACTGTCCCGAGATTACTGGGCCTGCTGACGATTGCTTAGTTGTGGTTTGATGATTATCACCCTGGTGTTGCCATCAACAAGCTTGTGGCGGAACAAGTGGCGACTGCCCTCGAGGCTGATGGCCTTGGGTGGTAAAGTCTTTGTCCGAGTGTACCCCATATTCTACCGAGATAGCCCAGCAGATATTTGAAATTATATCGTTGTCGCAGTCGCTTTATGCTTATGCGTATGCTTATGCTTACTGTGGCAATAAGTAAACACTCACCACGGAATTGATATCGTCACTTCCGATACAACCCCGACAGACAGTGCAAGAACAGTCTCCCGAAAATGACAGCTCCATCAATCAGGATCTGATGCGGCCATGCAGTCGGGGTGAATTAGTCGATGGCCCTCCCCGTCGTCCAATGTATTACAGGTAAAAGGAATGCTATAGTTAATATGGAGTTTCCGTTAGTTCAATGACAGTATCTCGTCAGCCCTATTCCCAGTTCACATCTAAGCTGCGATGCATGCGACGCTGGGCTTACTGCTTCCCTCACTTAATCGCTCAAGATAATTATTATTAATTGGTTAGTTTCAATGAACCCGCCAGAGATGGACTAAAGCGAAGTTCATATTCGTAAGACTCCAGACCAAAGTTCCTTCGCAGCATGCATGATATGAGACGGAGCTATAAATATTGCTTGACCTTCGCTTTATGTTAGCTAGCCAAGTATCCTGATCTCAGTCTCGATCGCAAAGCTTTAGGAAAACTAATAATGGCATTTCCCGAAGAACAAAAGACCGAATTCGAAGTAAGCAAGTATCGATTTTCTTTCTGGCAATTTCCTCTAACTCACAACCAGGTCTTCCAAAACATCATCAACAACAAACTAAGCCCAACATCCCTTACTCGCCACGGCGTTTGCCCAAGCACTGAGGAACCCCTCTGGGAGAGCCCAGTATCCACTCAAAAAGATGTCGACCGTGCTGTAGAAGCTGCCAAGGCAGCCTACCCTCTTTGGCGCAAGCTGTCACAAGACGAGCGCGCTGAATACCTTGTCAAGTTCGCCGACGCCATCGAGGCGCACAAGCAGGAGTTTATCGATCTTCTTGGTCGCGAAGCCGGTAAACCACCTCAAGCTGGAGCCTTTGAACTGATGCTTGTTATGGAGCATGTCAGAAGAACGCCCGAGCTGAGGCTCAAAGAGGAGAGGCCTGAGGACAATGATGACGTGAGTTTCTTGATATGCCCAGAGAGTTATCCACAATATGACTGACGTCTCCAAAGCGAACTGCCGTAGTGCGATATGTACCACTCGGTGTGGGTGTCGGTATTGTTCCTTGGAACTTCCCCATGATCCTCGGTATCGGTAAAGCCTTCCCAGCCATGCTTGCCGGCAACGCCTTTATATGGAAACCATCGCCATACGCACCCTACTCAGCTCTCAAGCTCGCAGAGATCGGAGCCAAGATTCTCCCCCCAGGTGTTTTCCAAGCTCTCAGTGGTGGCGATGACCTTGGACCTATGCTCACTGCGCATCCTGGTGTGGCCAAAGTGAGTTTCACGGGATCTACGGAGACAGGGAAGAAAATCATGGCGACCTGTGCATCTACCCTCAAGCGTGTCACGTTAGAGTTAGGTGGTAATGATGCTGCCATCGTGTGCGATGATGTTGACATTCCCACTGTAGCTGGAAAGGTAAGATGCTGGCCATACCGTCAAGAGACTAGCTGAAACGCACCCATGTTAAACATGATCTCCAGGTAGCTTTCCTTGCCTACGTTCACAGTGGGCAGATCTGCATGAACATCAAGCGAATCTATGTTCACAAAAACATCTACGACGCCTTCCGATCCACTGTCGTCGACTTTCTTAATAACATGAAGACCGGTGACTTTTCTGACCCCGCAGCATTCTTTGGGCCAATACAAAACAAAATGCAATTGGAGAAGTTGCAGCGTCTCTACGGAGAAATAGACAAACAAAAATGGAAATCTGTAACCAGCAGCACCAATGCCACAAAGCCAGAGAAGGGATACTACATCACGCCCATTCTTATAGACAACCCACCCGAGGACTCGGAGATTGTGCGAATCGAACCGTTTGGTCCAATCGTTCCAATGATGAAATGGTCTGATGAGGATGATGTAATCTCTAGGGCCAATGCATCTGACTTGGGCCTGGGTGCATCAGTCTGGAGCAAGGACATTCCCCGCGCAAGACGAATGGCTGAGCAATTGGAGGCAGGAAGTATATGGGTTAATACACACTTTGAAGTCGCACCTAACGTGCCTTTCGGTGGGCATAAGAGCAGCGGAATTGGAATGGATTGGGGAGAGGTGGGTCTCAAAGGATGGTGTAACCCTCAAGCATACTGGGTAAAGCACTCGGGAGCTTAAGGGGCGATAGTAAGAGCGACACGCTGAGGAGGGTTCGCTTGCTTTGGGGAGAAGGAAAAGAAGACCGATGGATGCTGCCATACAATCTTTGTGGCTAGGTTTGTCTTTCATTTTTTACCCCTATGGTCGTTACTCCTTTTCCGGTTGACTATTGTTTGTGGTGGTGGATGCAGTGGGGATCGCGGCTCATAACCTCCGGAACGCAGGGGAAAGTCAAGTCTAGTACAAACTGGGCATTTGGCTAACAAGACTGTCTCTTAGAGAAAACTAGCCGAGCTGATCCATTCTATAACTGGATTATCACAGTTTGCATTATTACTAGATTGTAGATGGTGGCTTGAAGATCCCAGTGTAGAGGTAGTAATTTCCATAACCTCAGTTGATTATCCAGAATGTACAAAGAGTATATTGAGATCAGTTATCGCAATTGTAATGGGAAGCACCACACCGAACCAAAGCTTGTACAAATGCAGCTTAATTAAGTAAACTGGTAGTTCAGGGCGGTTCTCTTTGTATCGGATAATACAAACCATGACAGATAACTTATGCATAAGGTTTCTTCACTGATGACTTGGCGATGCATATAGGTCATTTCCGGAGTTTGTACCACATTAATACGTTACGGTTTTGCCAGTGTTTTGACAATGTCCGATCTTTATTCCCTGGGACCTGTTATATCCAGCCAGTGACAGTTCCAAACCACGCTATCGGGCCTGGTGGCGTCAACTAGATTGGACTAGCCACAATGAACTGTACTCTAATGTTCTGGAAGACATTCTTCGGGCCTATTACGTGGACTATTGCCGACAAGCTGAGTGGAATCACTAGATGCTAGAGTTAGTATTGAACAAGGGACATGTCACTCCGTGGTCACTGGTAAGCACAGACATTCCTCAGTTTCTGATCTATCATCCTTTCCTTATATAAATCGTGTGCTCAGCTGACAGCCTGACAGGGTTTCCCCTTGAAAACTGACTTTATCCACATAACACTGCCATAGAGCAGGAGCTCTGGAGATCTCGAGTCTCTGCTTCACAGCATGGAGATATCTACTTCAATTGTAAGCACCAGTAGCTCACAGCCTACTGGAGACATGTCTAATATGGTTACCAGGCAATACAAGTAGTAGCAATTTCTTTGGCACTACTAGTAACTATCTTACGTGGATGGGTTCGGCTCGGTCTAGAGCATCGAGCTCTTACAACTCCCGACTACCTTGTCTGGTGCGGATGGCTGTCCAGCCTGGGATGGTTCATCTGTTCAATCAAAGCTTTGAACCTTGGGAAAGATCACCCTGTTGATCCAGAAACGGGGGCCACCGATTCTGTTGAATATCTCAAGGTACGTGCTGCGGAGTATAGTGCTTAGGCGATTCTGAAGGCACTCTCGATATCCAAACAATGTGCTAATACTCAACTGATATTAGACCGTATTCATATCATGTTACTTCTTTGATGTAGGACTGTACTGGCCTAAAGTGTCAATCATTGTCTTCTACTGGTGGCTGATCCCGAAAGGCTTCAGGCGTCTGAGATTGGCGCTATATTTCACTACGGGGTTCGTAATAATGGCTTTCTTTGCAACGATGTTGACCGACACCTTGATTACACTTCCCATATCGAACAACTGGTAGGTATCACACCTTGAAAGTAACCTAATGCCTCTATACTAACGACTTTACTTATCTAGGTCGCTTGAGAACCAACTGGAATCCATATGGAATTCCATGCCCGGTTTCACTGTCAACTGGGCATTGAATATTAGCACAGATCTGTCTCGTATGTCAGCCGTGATTCAGATTATGCAAGGCCCTAACTAATTCTTTATCGAACTATAGTCTTCTGCTTGCCCTTCTTTGTTATAAACTCTCTGAAACTTCACCGACGCCAAAGAATTGGCCTGATTGGAGTTTTCTCTTTAGGGATGATAACAATTCTCATCAGCACTGCTCGCTTTATGGCGTATATTATAACTGACTATCAACTGGATGATCCTTCTGGGAGTAAGTCTCCAGTCAAATGCTGTTGCTTGTTTATAAAATGCCGGACAATTATCCTAACTTATACACTTTCTACAGATGCATGGTGTACTATCGAGATGAGCACTGCAGTTATCGTTGTTTCACTCCCTGGTCTTAAAAGTCTTCTCGTGCGATCCAGATCCCCTGGAAATACTTCAGACCGCAGCAACAACGGATACGTCCAAGCATCATCACGTCAACCCTCTAGCAATAGAGCCCTCACATCACGGGCAGTTGTTCATGAAGGCCCATTAGAAGATGAGCTAGAGTTAATCTCTTACGGCCATAGCCCGAGTCTGGCTACAGTTGGAACGTCAGACGATACAAGCAAACCAGATACCAAGGATGTTGTTATGGTGACTAAGAATTTTACAGTCACTCGAGGATTGCCCTGACAGTAACAATCTCAGCTCTAGCAGCCTCTTTCTCGAATTGAATATTCTCTGAGCTTTCGAGGATCTGCCGCTGAGGGTCTAGAAATATTATGCCTTATTAGAATGAACTAAATAACCCTCCAATTCGTGGCGTTGATGTAGCAAACCCACTTATGTCAGCAAAATGGTCTTGTCAGTTGCTACCTTGATATCTTCGCGCCAAATGTTTTTGGACTACCACTTCTTGTTACTGCTTGATCATCACCTCATTTGCCAACAAACAATCGCCCACCTTCTCAACTACCCGGCTCTCATATAAGTACCAGCCACCATGTCTGTTCTTTTCGTATTGATTTATATCCTGAAGGGTGTGTATCAAGACTGAATATTGCTGGAATTTGTTGACAAGGCATTCAGGACCTACTCTCCATAAGGGTTTGTCAAAGCGTCGAATCGATGAGTATGCGGGTTTTCTCGAGCTATTTTCCCATATCCTAATCGGACTTCAAAATGTTACTTGTGTGTTATCCTAGTTCCTTCCAGAGACATTACCTCGGAGACTCGCTGACATAACCAAGACTGAACTGCCCATAGCTCTAGAGCAGGGGTATTAACTTGGAGTGGGAAGACACTTATGACTTCGTCAATCCCTTCGGTAACCCCCGTAGACGTATTTTTTATGGCGTCTGGACTTTAAATGTTGATGAAAATCTCCCTTTACTTACAAAGCCGGACTGTGTCTTCTCGGTCCCGCTCGAACCTGCTCGTCAAGGTCTGCTCACCTTGGACGACTTTCAGTCGCTGAATTCAGAACTCCAAACAGTTGAGAGTGCCCAAGCTCGTCCAGGTCCCTACTGAATCTTTGAAATGAATCTCTGTCCTCGCCGACGAGCATTTCTCGGCCTCCTTCTCGCTTACTTTGGCTACACATGGCGGCATATCATCTGAGGACAGATGAATAGCATCACATTCAAGAAGCTGGCATGCGCCACTCTCTGGGTCGCAAGCATGCAATTCAATATCCAACAGAGGATGGGATTGCATCATGCGAACGGTCTCGGCGGGCCGTATGTTTGGGTACATGGTCTACCAGACTGGGATACACCACAGGTTTCATTCTTCCAGTTCGGTTTCACTTGGTTTGTTTTTGCACAGCGACTCCAGGAAAGTATTGAAATGGTAATAAACCATACACACAGCTATCTATCGCACGAGGGCTTTAAAACGAGCTATATCACCTATACAATAGTGACTCTGCGGCATATTACACTTTGCAAAATTGTGGGTGGAGATCTAGTATGGACGCGACTAGAAAATGCTGTTCGGCGAATCCCCTCCATCTACAACTGCACTTGACATAATGGTTTGGGCCTCCAACACTTCTACGACTGAGCCCCAACCAAGTGGGCTTAACTGTTTACCATTGGAAAGCCAGGACAGAATTCCCTACTACGCAGCTACCAGCTCAGTATGCGCAGGTAAGCTGGGTTACATCCTCGGTCTGGGATTACCCGGTATATGGATTGAAGAGGGACGGAAGATCATCATCCAAGATAGGAAGAGTAATTGAACAGCAGAATCGCCAGGTGAATCGCAGATTGTTCTCAATGCTGTGATGAGTGGTTTGTCATACAGGCGAGAGCCTGGCCCAGTGACTAGACGCACAATGTATACTGACCTTCCTAAGTCTGTGCAGGCTACCCCCCATGCTTATTACAGAAAGATATCATAAAATGAACTAATTGAAGGTTATGTAGCAATGTTGAGTGAGAGATAGAGCTGAAAGTCAGTGCTACACAATATGCCGAGAAGTCCAACTGATGTGGATTGGCTAATGAACGGCTCGTATCGAAGTCTTTCCACATATGAACTTTTAAGAGTGCCGAGAGGTCAAGTATAATTGTGTGGAACTAGAGTTGTCTCATCGGCAGTTTTCTCATTTCTCATGTTGTAGTGATTAGCTTAACCCTTCCTTCTAATGCTACTCTATGAAAAGCCAGAGTTGTCGGCGCAAGACTAAGCTGCCGATTCTCCAGAAACCCTGTACGAAGCCATAATGCCAACCACGGAAGCATACGTCCCGACCACAGGCAAGAAAGTCACTAAGACGATAATCATGAAGCTCCACAGCACCCCAATATACCAAGTAGCAGATCGATCCTGCTTGCTGCGCTTCCAATTGTCGTACAGCCACATGCAGCTTATGGGCTGGAACGACAGGGATGTAGCGAGTAGCGCATCGATGAGGGAAATGAGACCGCTACAGATGGGGATGCCACTAGCAATAACTTAGCCACGATGGTTGTTCCAAGGTACATCCTATCCAAGACACCCAGTGGACAAACGTATTGGCAGCGAGGTACTTAGAGCCTCGTAAGATACGAACGAAAGCGTGCTTCCTCGCCAGCTATAAATAGGTAATGTCAGCGTAGATAACTTGAAAGGGTTCATGGGGAGCAGACTTACATGACAGGTCAACAGAGTAGTCACAATTAAACCAGGAAGTGCAATTCCATAGCTGACACGCTTGATCAAGACGCCCGCCGATCCAAGAGCAGGAGACGCAACATAGGAGCCTCAGAAATAGTACACCCACACAATCAATAGCTATCTGGCAAGCACTGATAACCGTTTGACACAGAATTAGTGATCTTGTGTAATGTCTTGGATCTCTCATCTCAGCAGCGATGGAGAAGAAGGCGGGTGGGCCTGCATATGCAAAGACCATTGGGCAAATAGCTGGGATGGTATTGGCGAAGCTGGGCTTCTTGAAGAGGTGGTAGTCTGATACCCAAACGGCGTCTTTTGGCGCAGCCGCTGGTCGGTCTTGGATTCCCACGGCGACTGTAAGTACGATGACTATCAAGATAGGTCAGAAAGATGAGTCCACAACATGTATGTGTGATAGAGACATACCAGATGTAATGACACAGACTAACCTAGCCAAGCAAGCCAACTTAATTTCCCCAGTGTACGAATACAGGAAAATATGAATCCAGTGACAGCTGCCACCGCAACAAAGACAGCCGTGCAAGTCCCATGGTTCGATACAGCGTTGAAGCCGATCGAAACGCTCAGCATTGCTGATCCGGAGACAAATTTCCAGTCTGAACACGATTCGATCAGCTCCAATTCTGACAAGGGACGGACCAACATCATCAAGTTCACTTACAAAGACCAAAGGCAAGGCCAAAGATTTCTCGACCAGCTCTGCCAAACATCAGGCCTCCGGCGTTATCGATACCGTAAACCTCACGATGTCGAAGCTTAAAAGTGCCGACTAGATAGTCTGACCAAGTTGTCATAGCTGTGACGACACAAAGACAGCTGAGGCAGGGTATTATCCCCAGGGTATTAAAAGACAGATGGTATAGAGAGGATGCCCAAACCTAGCTGCGTCTTCATCATGAGACCAGCTGTCCCAACCCAGCCAACCTAGTCAGTGTATCAGCATTCCACAGCCTCTTCGTCTTTTTCTTTTCTTTTTGATATTCGACTCTCATTGCGGTAGTTTAGCCCATCATCACTGATCTGTCCAAAGGACAGCATCATGAGCATGGCCAGAATCATCATGAACTTCTGCCGACAACACTTGACCTTTCGTGTTCACTTTCCAAAACTTTGGAGAAGGGAAAGCAACCCCGAGATGGAGAAACCCCATTTTGTTCTATCGCGATTTATAAGTTTTCTCCAAGTCTTTTCGCTTTCCCTCCGATAGTAAGCGCCAAGAAGCACAGATTGAGTGTTTCCAATGACACTGAATATATGGATGAAGTTTAGACTGGCAATTTATTCACTTAAAACCCAGGAAGAATTCTACTTGGAGCAATGCTTCCCCGATGTCGGATGTTGGGGTCGAATGGGCAGGATGGTGATTGGCTAAGACGACAAGGGGAGTGTTGAGTGGATTGTCTAAACTACATTGGAAAGGTGATAAGATTGGGGTCATGGAGTTGATCAAGGACAAAATATGCCTCAATAGACGAGGAAAAAAAAGTCAGGTTAAATAGAGCTGGCTCTCCCTCATCGAGCTTATCCCAGATCTGTTCTTCCAGAATCAGATGCTGGTGAGGTGTGCCATCGGAACTGCGATGCGGCAGCGAGGAGAAACGAAAAAGGTTATCTGAGTGGTTTGATATTATTGGCCATTTCCATGAGGGGTAGCCACGAGCACATCTTATCTGACGCTTTCATCGATGCTGTTATCTTATCGATAACAGTCAATACGTCGGACTAAACCGGGATCAAAAAGACAGTCTACAGTGGTGATCATCTTCTTCCGCAATTATAATGTCGCCAAGAGAAGCGGTCAATATATCCTTTCTTGGGCCAAGGACTCATCAATAATTGGCACGATAGATATCTGACACAAGAGCCGATTGAACGCGCATGGATGTTGAAATGGCAGACAGTCCCCGTGGCGTGAGGCATTTTTGATGAGTTGATTCCTCGAGTGCTGGTAGACATTCAGCCGTCGCCAACCGAGCGTCTAACAACTTCAGATATCTATGTCAACACACTATTACACATCTATAGAGTCTACTTCAATGAGGTAACACCATTTGTAGGGTTACTTCCTATGATGTGGTGTAGAGAAGATCTTTTTCCTTCTATCTATAGGGTAGGTCATGTCGTTATCACCTTTAGATAAGGATCATCTTTTTCCACGTCCACCAACCTAGCATCTTAGTGAAAAGTCATATAGCAGAGCAATGCCGCACTGAGATCTGATGTACCACAAAACAATAGACTGAACCTTGACACACCCAAACAACTTTTTGACCGAGCTGTCAATCGTCCAGTTCGGCCTCAGCAAGGATCAATCGCGGGGAAGCAAGATCCAACAACCCCAGACGGTTGGTAGACCTGGGGTCTAGACCCCAGATGACGGACTTCTCAGCTACGCTATTCACGGCCTTCTCGCCGTTCAATCATGAGTCGTTAATTAACCAAGACTCACTCTAACTCAATTGCTGTTAACCTCGTGCTTAACTACCTACGAGAAGGCTGCGGAATTAGACCGAGCAAGTCCCCGCTTGGTGCCAGGTTTTTAGGTATGGAGACGATTGAGATTGGACTTCGGGTTGGTTTTCTTCGAGAGCGTTCTGATCCGCTTTATTAGCAGCGAAAATTGGCTTTCTGAGTCTTGTTATTGGCTGCAGAGGTGCTGGTCTCTCCACCCCCAGATTAGCTGGAGTCTGGTCTGTGGAGAAGTTGGACTCTGGGAGAAACACGAATTTATGCGATTGAGATGATTCTCCAAGATTCTGTCGTGGCAATTGTCGGTGAATCGTATCATGTTTACTCCCAGAAACTGGGAACTCGCAAAGAGGGTATATATAGTAGAAGATTCCATCCTTGATACTCGTGAGCATAAATACTGACTGATGACCAGCAAAATATTCGCCATTTCATCCCTGCACCCATATCTTCTCAGCGACTGGACAAGACGGAGCTAGTATTATTCGGGGCAACGTCCCGCACAAGCCAAGCAAGACTGAGCAATTGTTTCCCCGGGCACTTCGCCGATCAAGCCCATCTTCCCTTCCCCTCTTTTCTCCCTATTTTCCCCAGCATCTTGAATAAGAATATTGGGGCCCCTTGGAATTCTCCATCTTTCCCCAGATCCTGAAAAACTTCTTTCCCCGCAGCAGTACTCTCTTCTTCTTCATCTTCATCTTACCATACTCACGACTGATCGTGGGTATTGTAACGGCAGACAGACAGACATGTCGGACGAAAAGGTCTCGGCTGTTGCCCCAGTGACTCACGAATCAGACCCCAGCAAGACGCATCCCGATGTTATCGACCATGCGCGCTCGGCAGCCAACAAAGAACAGAAGATGACCCTCATGCAGGGCATCAAGCTGTATCCCAAGGCCGTTGGATGGAGTATTCTCATCTCTACATGCATTGTTATGGAAGGATTTGACATTGTACTGGTAAACAACTTCTGTAAGTTTTACTAGACTTAATTGCGTATCGTAGTTACTGATAATCCCATCCAGATGCCTTCCCCCAGTGGAATAAGAAATACGGAACCCTTCAGCCCGATGGAACATATCAAGTGTCAGCAGCATGGCAGGCTGGCCTGAGCAATGTACGAATACTCTTACATTCTTCCAAACTACAACCGACTGACTTGAACAGGGTGCCAACGTCGGCTCTATCATTGGTCTCTTCCTCAACGGCTGGCTCTCCGAACGTTTTGGCTATCGATACACCATTATCGGCTGTCTCATTTGGCTCTCGGCCTGCATCACCCTCTTCTTCACCGCCCAAAACGTCCAAATGCTACTCGCTGCCGAAATCCTCTGTGGTCTGCCGTGGGGTATCTTTCAGACCATCTGCGTCACTTATGCCTCCGAAGTTTGCCCCATCGCCCTCCGCGGTTACCTGACCACATATGTCAACTTCTGCTGGGGTCTGGGTCAAGAGATTGGTATCGGAATATTGCGATCCATGATTGGCCGAACGGATCAGTGGGCTTATCGAATCCCCTATGGTCTGCAGTGGATCTGGCCTTTGCCTTTGATTGTGGGACTTTGGCTTGCACCCGAGAGCCCTTGGTGGCTTGTTCGCAAGGGTCGTGTGGCCGATGCGAAGAAGAGTCTTTTGAGACTGACAAGTCTTAACCGCGAGACGGATTTCGACGCAGATGAGACTGTGGCTATGATGGTGCACACGACCGCTCTCGAGGAGAAGCTCACCAGCGGAAGCTCGTATATTGATTGCTTCAAGGGCGTCAACCGTCGTCGAACGGAAATCGTTTGTATGGTTTGGGCTATGCAGAACCTCAGTGGAAACTCATTCTCAAACTACTCTACCTACTTCCTCGAGCAGGCCGGTCTGTCTGCCAAGCACGCTTACTCCTTCGCTCTTGGACAATATGCCATCAATATGATCGGTGTGTTTGGTGCCTGGGGATTGATGACTCTTGGAATTGGACGTCGCAGTCTTTATCTATATGGCTTATGCGGCCTTTGCACTGTTCTCTGCATTCTCGGCTTCCTTGGTCTTGTTCCCGAGGCCGATCGTGAGAAGGGTGCTCTTGCTACCGGAAGTCTTATGATCGGATGGGCTGTGGTGTACCAGCTTACTGTTGGTTCCGTGGCCTACTCTCTTGTCAGTGAGCTTCCTTCTCGACGACTTCAGATCAAGACCGTTGCTCTTGGCCGTATCTTTTAGTGAGTTTGTCCCATGCCGATATTATAACCAATGATTAACAGGTTCTAGTGGCATCGTCGGTATCGTCAATGCTATTCTGGCTCCTTACATGCTCAACCCTACTGCTTGGGACTGGAGCAACTTTACTGGTTTCTTCTGGGTAAGTACTATGGATTTTGGGCTTATGTAGGTACAAACTAATGATTTATAGGGCGGCATTTGCTTCCTCTGCATTATCTACACCTACTTCCGTCTACCCGAGCCCAATGGCCGTACCTTTGCCGAACTTGGTGTCCTATTTGAGAAGGGTGTCAGCGCTCGAAAGTTCGCCAGCACAAAGGTCGATGTCTTCCACGAATCAGTCGATGAGCATGTTCTTGATGAGCTTAACAAGGCCGATCACGCTACAGTCGAGACTGTTGAGAAGGCGCCTGGCGGCAATTAGATCTTCAAGATCACAATGGCATGTTATGCTTGAGCGGGACTGTTGGGCTCTTGCATGGTAACAATCCAAGAAGCAGTCTATATATGTGTAACGGAGTAATTTAATGAGATATTGACTGAACGAGATAATGTCGTGCCTCTTGCATGTTATGATGGTGGTGGTTTTATCCTTACTTGCCAATTAGAGATCTATTAGTTCCGTTTTATGCTTAATCGACAGGTAATGCATCGGATACTAAGTGGGTTCTCTAAGAGCACAGAACAGCTGTACCCCTGCCTATCACCCCTGGTCTCATTTTAGGCAACATAGCGTGAATGAACATTGTATCACAGTATCGCTGTGTAAAAATGATGTGCACTTCAAGTTACTCACAATTTTAGTATCCATTGTAGTTCTGCTGATAGACGACTTGAGAATCTGCTACTGCTCTATCTTTGCCGATGAACCTTTGAATGAGAATCTATGTGCTGTTGGGCGCCAGTGTTGGTTGTTGTCTGTTGGTTGCTAGACTAGTTTCAACGGCGAGCTCCATTGACTCTACAAAACTAGCAGGGGCAGATGTATCCTCAACCAATCGCTGCAGTATCGAGAAATAGTGACTTATTGTTTCTTCGCTTGGTTCCTGCGACAGTTTCTTGATGTATGTATATATTTAGTAAAGGACGTGAGACAGTTATGTTGGAGAATTTCTCTCATCTAGTTCCTCTCTCTTGGCGAGTGGTTAACAGTAACTATAAAAGTCACCACGACCGGCCTCATAGTTGCTCCCAACTTCCCAGTGGCCGCCACTGCCCTTAAATTCTTTCACAAAACTGTCGAAGAAGGCCATGTTGCTCAGGCGTGCGCCAAGGCTCTGACAGCCAGAATCGAATGTCATGAGTACATCAGTGCAATGGACCTTAACCATTACCAGAAATGGGTGGGAGATGTCGACTTGGCCGACGAAATTTGCTCTGACACCTGCTCGGATTCCTTCCGAAGCTGGAACGACACCGTAGCCAAGCACCGTGCTGAGGAGATAAACAGTTCAGATTCCAATCCCAGATATACCACTGATTGGTTTATGTCTGCTGTCGGTTACTACTGGCAAGGCTTCAAAGAGGCTTGCGTAAATAGTGCCCGGTCGGATTATTGTTGCCAAGGCCAGTAATCAGCCAACCTAAACCTAACTCTAAGAAACAACTATTATCTAATTTATTCAACTATTCTAATTGCTATGGCCGATCTGTGTTGAATCGCCGGCGAATACCGTAAGCCGATCCCACCAGACGAGGAATAAAAGGAATATTGGGCTGGTACTAACGATCTACCGAAAGTCCCATTTTCAAAGGGTAGAAGCCTCTCAGCCCAATAAAACGATATATCTACTCTAGAGGAAGCCACTAACTGGCATGTTCCTTAATCCATCCTTGAAAATGATCCTCATCCATCTGAACACTCTGCCTCTTCCCAAACCATTCATAGAAAACTCACAGGCTGGACAGTTCAGAATTATCCAGAAGATCCAAACTATATAAGTCCTTAGCGAAGTGCAAGACAGAATACAGGATACAATCAGCCATATTAACCTAACTATCGTTGGCATTAAATCGCGAACTTTCTTCGTTATACTTGTCCAATAATCCTAAGTTCTTGTAGCAATACTCAAGAATGAGCTTTGCGGTGGTAGGATCCGTTTCCTCAAGCGGTTTGAACAATGCAGTGCCTTTATGTCATGCGAAGCCAACTTGGCTCGCGATTTCGTCTGCAAGAGACAACATATCTCGAACTCGGCCCTTTTCTGCCGCCGTGTTTACAAGCATACTGCTGTTCGCCTCCTTTCCTAGCTCAGCCTGTCAAGGCTCTTCCGGATGCTGGCAAATGTCCTCAAGGTACTCGAGGGTTGCGATCGACTGCTTGATGAATGTCCCGTCGGGAAGTCGTAGCACGGATGCTGTACCGCTTGGTTTACCAAGAGCAGACAGTCTTCCTTTATCTACCGTGACTTCGGTGACACGAATGACTGGTGATTTGAGAAGGTTCTTCTCAGCAAGGTAGATGAGGACTCGGCGCGGGTAAATGCCCCATGAAAGGACGAAAAGCTCAAGAGGAGGATTCATTTTAATTGGTTTCATGGACGTGGAACTTTGATATGATGCACAAATTACCATTTGCGGTCATTTACACCTTTTTAATGTGATACTTGGGAGAGTTTCACACCAAGTGAAGTGTCCAGCTGGCGATTGGAGAGTTTAAGCCGGGCACTAAAAATGTGACCGACTAGACTGAGTAACTTGCCGTATCCGAGATTTGGAAACTTGAGAAAACAGCGGAACTTGGTGAAATGAAAACTGCGGAATCATTTGGAAAATAAGTTGTATTTACGTTGAGAAGTATAAACTATGGTGAAACGAAAGGCCCAGTTCATAATGGGCTCCCCTCCTAGGAAAACGTTTTAGCTGCCGCTTACTTCTTGAAGACCTTGATGGGAAACTTGGTACCCATCTCCTTGTAAGCAGCAGGATTAGGATGCAAACCATCTCCAGAATCAAATTGAGGAAGTAACTTGTCTCCTTCTCCAATCAACGAAGCAAAGTCAACGGTATGGTCAAAAGTCCCATTGTTCAGAATCCACTTATTGATAGCAACCCTCGTCTCCTCCCTCTCAGGAGCATAATACTGATTTCCGAGCATTTGAGTGATGGTAGCCCCAATGCTGGTCAAACCAGACTTTTTGATATCACCGGCAATTTGTGTATAGGCGGCTATCAAACCGTCCTTGATCTTTTTCTGGGTGGCAACGTCTGTAGCGGATGGGCCAATGTCATTGACGCCTTCAAAAATGACAACAAATTTGGCGCCAGGTTGCTCAAGTGCGTCGCGCTTGTAGCGTTGAAGAAGAGGAGGGCCAAGACCACCTTGTAGAATGGCGTTTCCTCCTGCGGCCATGTTGTTGACCGCGATGTTGTTTAATCCTGAGGCTTGAAGGTGGGCAGAAAGGGCATCAGACCAACTATGGACGGTTATTGACGATAAGTAAAAAGTCAATGTATCATCAAGTAATTCAATTTACTCACCGGTCATTGGTGTCATCAGTACTGCCTCGTCCATCAGTGATACTATCACCCAAAAGAACAACAGCAAAGTGATCAGCGGGAGCCCATGCGTCGACACCATTAGCAAAGTACCAATGTTTAGTGCTTCCCTCAGAGACAGAAGCAGCATTGACATGGTTGCCCTTCTGCATCCAAGAAGTAGTCCTACTACCAGGATGGCCAGTAATGATATTTCCAGCCTGGCCTTTCTCAGTATACACAGACAGAGCAAGGTTAGACAGAGGCTTCAGCTTAAAGTCGATTGGGTCAGAGTAGACAATCTGTCCTGCAGGCACAGAGACGGACTTTTTGCCCTTGAACTTAAGCGTCTTGATGGTCTTGGTGTCGATCTGGCCAACACCAGCTTTTCCACCCACGGGGAGAGCAATGGAAGCTTCGTTGATGGGTAACTCCGTCTTGCCAAAGATGTTAGAGAAGCGAATGCGAATTTTCTCGGCGCCAATAGACATGTGGAAAGTCTGACGGAGCGTAGTATTCAAGAACTGAGCAGCAGCATCTGGTCCTCCCTGTCATGATTTGTTAGCAACCACTGTAGACCCATGTCACCTATTTCGACGAAGTACTTACAAATGGAGCTGGAGCAAGATTAGCAGGCTCAACCTCCTGAGGCATAGACGCCCATGAGCCAACCCAGTGGCGCTTCTCAATCTTACTTGGTACAGCACTGCCTGACAAAGCCAGACAGGCTACAAGCACAGCCTTTGTCGTGATGCCGCCAAACATGTTCGTAATCTGTACTATCACAAGTACCAATCGCTACACAAAGATCCAAGCATGATTTGGGAGGAACCGACGATGTTAAATAGTAGTTATAATAGCGTGGAGTTAATATAGCCCATTAGGCTAAATCATGGGGATCGACGTCTGAAACCACTTTTACCGACCGTGGTTTCTTCCAATTGATGGAGCTTCTACCTCCGCAACGCCATATGGAGCTTGGCTTGAAACCCCTGTTTGTGTTAATAGCCTGGTCGAGTTTATACCCCACTTAACATCATCATCAGTCATCTCGGATCTGCCTTGGATTAATTAATAGTATAGGCGCGATGAATTTGTGTAAGGATCTGATCCAATCTGATAGAGCTACTTCCGGTTTGATCAGAATCTCATCTAGCCAATGATCATCCAACCCTTCAATAAACTCCAAGTCGACATTAATGAAACTCTTCCATAGATCAACTTCTCTCAGCCAAGGCTTCTTCTGAAGAGCAAATGTTACCGCAGTGCAATATCTAAACAGATCCTTCTCATCCTCTCCCATAACCAGAATCAAGTCACCACGATTCATAGCCCGATCTCCAATTTTGTGCCTGATAAGATCCAATCTCTTCTCAGCAGTGTGATGAGTGCTGAATTCACTACCAGGCATAACCTTGGGGACGAACCTGAAGAACCAGGATCGGTTCATGCTATCCAGGAAACTCGTCATGGGTCGGTTGTACGGGCCAACCATGAGCGGGTAGTAATGTGAGGCTGACCAAAGACGTAAAAGGGTGAAGCGTGCGTTGAGATAGGACGAAGTGGAAGATATCGCGCGTGGAAGCATTTGAGGCCATGAACTGGATGGCACGTAGGAAGGTGGGAAGTTCTGGCTGAAGTTCTTGTACTAGTCTTCGTAGTTGATGAAGAGATCGAGTTTGTTCGGGCGATGAGGTTCCTTTTTGGCCGTTGCCATGCCCAAGACAACTTGAGGGTGAGGCTGGAGGTTTGCTGGGCCCACGACACCAAATTTATACACTGTAACCTGTAAGGATTGGTCTCATAATGGAAGAAGGGAATAACGAACAGTGAGCAATGATGGGTCGGATAGCAAGACTCCAGTCCATTGGATAGACATCAGCCCAAAAGTGGTCCGTGTCGCGAGTACTGTTGTAAAATTCCTTCCACTCCTTCCAGAAAGCCTTGTCTCTGAACTTGCAACTTGTCCTCGTTCGTCGATCAGGTCTTACCTTGCTTCTCTCCTTGACACAAAACACCCTAGACTTGCGCAACTCGTCGCAGTGGCTAGAGTTCACAAACATGGTGACCAATTCGGTAACTTCCAAATCAAGGAAGAACATAGTCATTATGACAAACGTCTGGACAAGATCTTGCACGATGAAAATGTGCGGCCAGAGGGCTGAGGGGTCTTCCGCGTAGTCGTCTGGATCATAGTCACCTCGAAGGTCGAGCCAGTCAAGAATAGACGCAATATACCAGATCCAGGTCGTTGGACCGGAGTGTGGTGTTTGCAACATTGCGCTGAGGCATTCTTGAAGAAGGGCGTATTTGGCGTTATAGCCTGGTTCAAGGTCACCTGCGTGGAAGGACTCTTTGAAGCCTGGGAGGTTAGTCAGTACATAGCCCTATAGAGAGCAAGACGAAGGATTACTTACTGAACGACCTGTCTCGTTCCATCATCTCCATAGGATCCGAGATAGCCATACGTCTGTCAAAGGTCAAACTATTGTGTAATCTCATCAGACCCGTCTTTTCAAGGAGCGCCTTTTGTGCCGGGCGAGGCTTTTCCTTGCGGGCCTGCACAAGACCAGTCGCCCAAACATTTGGAGTTCCCCAAATGGTGATCTCTTCACGATCCTTGGCCGCACGGAGAGCCTTGAACGGGTCTTTACCAAGGTTGATAGCATCCAGACCCTTGGCTAGGTGTCGGGCAGTGCTGTGTAGAAGACCGCTTTCGATGTCAGTTATACCATTCGTGATCTCCCTGAACGCAACCGTCTTTTTATCAGATGTAAGTTCGTCATGGAAGAGGACGACGTCTTCAGCGTCGTTGGCTTTGTTATAGAACATGTACGGAGT
Source organism: Fusarium transvaalense (assembly GCA_013623685.1). Lineage (NCBI taxonomy): Eukaryota > Fungi > Ascomycota > Sordariomycetes > Hypocreales > Nectriaceae > Fusarium > Fusarium transvaalense. The sequence continues at coordinate 30,800 of JABFFG010000228.1, forward strand.
CTGATTAATCTCAGAGTCGCTGCGACAAGTAATTTCTTGCCAGACATGTCGAAGAGCCGGAACTCGGATCTTTCGTCTGTGACAGTGTCCCAGATGCTCTTGACCTCCTCGCCAGGCTTGATTTGACGGATGTAGCCTGTATCGATGTTCCGGTGGAGACTGCGCAAGAAAGGCTCCATGTGCTTGTACATCTCGCGGGGTTCTCTGATATGCAAGGCATTGCGGAGTTCCTGTGGCACTGGTCAATATGGAGTCAGATAACGGAGAAGGCTGGAAGCTCACCAGAACGACGATATTGTACGTATCGATGTAAGGTTGTCCGGGTACAAAGTCCCAGATAAAAACATCATAGCAATCCGTAAACCCAAACCGCCACTCACGAAGCATGTCAGTCAGCTTCATGAATTCAGGTCCTACCGATAGAATGTTCTTTCACTCATTCTTCACCGCCCTCCCAAGCCCTCGCTTTCTTTCGTACGTCCAGAGCTCGTCGTCAGGCGGCGCAGTGATAACACGACCCGTCTTACCATCGTGCACCATAACCAGCACTTCACCCGCCCGCATAAGAAGATACTGGATAAAGCGTCTGGTGGCAGGATCATTACGATTCATGTTGCCCACGATGACATTCCTCGTCTCAACGATATCATGCTGTCGACGCTGCGTACTGCGTCCGCCAACTTGATGATGGCAGCTACTCTGCTCGGTATCCAGATTGCTGACGTAGGGAAAGAAACCTAGTTGCTGTAGCTGCTGCATGAAGCGGTTCATCCCCCACGGCGTCCAGTTGGATGCGGGGAAGTATTGCCATATGGTGAGCATGTTGAGCTCCAAAAGTTCTGACCAGTTTCTGCAAAGTTGGATGGTATTTACAGTCCTTGGCCATGATGGAGAACTGTAGCCAGCCATCTCGCGACATGGTGTTCTCGCTGGCGTGGTCCCAGATGCTCTTTCCGCAGATTGTGGCCTTGCACTTTGACTTTGAGCGCTTGAACTTCTTCCTTTTCTTCTTCTCTCCGTAACGCATGACTCTATCACTGAACCAGTCGTGAGTGTGAAGATGATGATACCTTTTGTCACCTTTGACAAGTTCTGCCATAGTCTCGTCATCGTCATCATCATCAACAACAGGGATTCTCTCATCGGGCTTGTCGTCACAAGCGAAATCGGCGCATGCATCTCTGATATCTTGGAGAGTGGGCTCAGTGACCTTCAAGCACAGATCTCTTAGGTCAGACTCAGCGACAGTGTTGTCATCAAGGAATTCTTGAACACTGCTGGCTCGTAGAGCAGTAGGAAGAAGAGAAGCCTGGGAAAGAATAAGGCGACAGAACAAGAAGAGCTTGATCTCTCGAATGTCGCGGATAAGAGAGTCGATCTCGTCCTCGGGTAGAGGCGCGGTTCTATCCCACGTCTCATGAGGGTTCTCAAGGGTACCGACAAGCTGCAATCCAGAGATGCTGTCGAGATTCTTCTTAACGCCCTCGCTCAGGCGTTTCCGCATTTCTTCATCCGTCTCGATGTTATTCTTGTCCGGCTCTTGCAACTCTGGCTCCTCGCTGGATCGAGCTCTTTGCTGTATAGCGAGCGAGAAGCTTGAGCTGTCCACAAGACTAGTTTCCACGCTTTGGGGTTGACTGGCGCTGCTCTTTGCTTTCTTCTTCTTGTTTTTGGGCTTCTTGGCTGAAGCAGAAGGAGCTTGAGCTTTGGCTCTGAAGCGGGTGCAGATGCAGATGCTTTTGCGGGAGTGCTCGACGATGCATCGGCATTGGGAGTGGGCTCTTTGAGACCCAATGGCATCCACAGAAAGTGCTTGATGAGATCGATGTACTGGTTTCGCTTATCATCTTCCATGTCCTCAATCGGATCCCACGCCGTACCATCAGCATCATCGGCATTTTGAGCCATGCGTTCTCTGTAAGCCTCGTCAAGGAAAGCATCCTGAATCTTCTGCTCCTCCTTCTTTCGCATGAGGTTCAGCCTAGCTTCCAACTGCTTCATTTGCCGCTGAAAAAGAGAAGCCTCTTGCTTGATCTTCCTCTGCTCCTTGTCGCGATTCTCCTCTTCTTCGTCTTGTGCATTTTTGACCCAGGAGTACCATTGCTCATTCTCGTAGTGAATGGCAAGGAATCGCTTCCTGGCTCTTTCAAGAGCGCGGACAGTGATGTGGCGCTGGCTGATTAGCTAGCTTGTCGATATATGCCTGGTGACCATAATCATAGCTGAAGGAATAAAAGCGCATATGATGCTATCTGCGCGCTTCAATTACGCGATTGAGAGTGTTGTACGTGACTAGCAGATAGTTGAGAACCTCTTCAAGGGTCTCTTTATCTCTGATATCGCTGAAGTTATCGTTGGCAAGAGGCACATCAGACTCTGCAAGATATACTGGGGGGTTTTTATCTAGAACATCAAGCTTCGCGTCACGTCTCTTGTATCCGACGTATAAGCCATGTGCTTGTCGAGAATGCAAGAGACAGAAGAGCCGGTTAGCGTGGGTAGCTTTTTCTGTGCAACGCTGTTTATCGGGAGCTCTGAGAGCTTGTCACAGGCTTTGTTAGCTTCGTGCGAATCCTTGAAAGACGTGACATTTGTCTTACCTGACATTGCGGCTCGATTGGTGCCATTGTGATTGGGGTTTGACACGATAAGCTTGTAGAAATGTCTGAAATGGGATTGTGAATCTTCCCCTTCACTCATGTTTCAGCTTATGCAAGGGACGCTGACTAATGCTTTGATGCCGAGAGTAAGTTAACGCGTGTCGTCATCCAATCCCTCTCCCCGCTTTCGGGCCGCGACGCGATTACTTGTGGTTATGTGGTAATTAACTACCCTAAAACGACTCAATATTAAGAATAATTTCGCCAATTCCATTCCATATGTCATGTCTGGGGACAATTGAGAGATTTAACGCAATAGTTATCCCAACCATCGATGTGAGAAGGTGAGAGGGACTTGTTGGAGTACCCCATACAAATGAAGAAACGGCCTTGTATAAGTATAATACCAACTAAAGAACAAGTGTGTGTCTCAATGCACGAGGGACAGCATTGCCTGGATCAAATGAGGGCGGACCATCAAGATTCTCATCCATTTGATAATATCATTTCCTCTAGATATTATGTCGTGGCTTCTATAAGTTCCACAGCGCTGTCTTGCAATTGACGTGAGGAATACAGATGAATTACCGTATAACCAAGCTTGATAGTAGCGTAATAAACTATTCATACGCAGGGAACCTAAACCTTTACATTCGCAAGGCGTATGTAGTATTCAGCTGGCCAAGCCATAAACAACATTATGCAGATTTACTAACGTGTATACAGCTTGTCGGCAAAGACCTACATCCGTAAAATTACGGAGAGCAACATTCCGGATTTCGGTATTGATCTGAATTGGTCTATATTTTTCAGCGGCAAATATTTGTGGCGTTATCTAGATTGCCAGTTTCCAGGTCGTTGGAAAAGGATTATTTTAAGGAATGTTTGCAAGGGAAAACATTAGCCGTGGAGCTTTTGTGTGCCACCAAGCCCCAATGAAGGTCAGGCACAGGGCAACGAATTGGTGCGTTGGGACACAGCCATCAACTGCCTTCCATCATCGCGTCGAGCAGACAAACAGATGTCTCTTTTAGATTTATGCAAACCGTAGTAAAGTGCGTTCAATGTCTGAATACAAGATGAATGCACAGTACCCTGATCACTAACGAAAGTACCTATTCAACTGACCGATGTCGCATCGGCTCATAAGCGGTATCTGCAGGGAATGCTTTTCCACGAGAATACAGACCAATATCCTCTGGCTCTGGTGACAGACTCCGCGATTGTATAACGGAAGGGTGGCTTTTGCCCAAGTTCGCCAAGTCACCACCAACCATGTCCTGCTCGATATGTTTGTAGCTCGGATTCTGGCCCCAAATCCCGTCTGTAGCCCGACGAACAGCACCCATAAGAGGCATCTGGGAAATGATATTATTTCTCTTTGTTGCCGATCGTCCTTTTCTCTCCATCCAAGAGAAAAAGGTAAGGAAAATAGATGCGAGGAGGGCAAGGCCGGCACATATCCAAACGGAGTTGAGATAAAGTGTGCCCCAATGTGCAACTATCCTACCAGAACCAGTAGTCTTGATACTGTTCAGGTGCAAAGCCAAATTGTTAACAAATGAGTTAGATAAAACAGCTGAAGAAATGGCAGCAATGGTAGAAACCTGGGTATCGACTGATTAGCAAGTGGACATGCAGGTTTCGCTGAACACTTTGGAACATACCCATGACAAAAGTGTGGCTACAATGGCACCCCAGTAAGAGAAAAATGCGATAATGCTAAAGATGGCTGATAGACAGGCACAGATAGCAATGGTTAACAAGCCAGCGTAAACAAATCTCGGTGTTGAACCGATCAGGTTGTCTTCAATGAGATCTACTCCCCATACTCGCCAAAGTCTAGGAATGCAAAGATTAACACTTCTCTCTTAAAGAAACTTATATTAATAGAGTCTTACCGTTGGAGGTCGAAAAACTGCTTTCCCCAGGCCGAACAGTAGTCAGCCTCATAAACATCGCCACTCGTCTTCCCACTACAATACAGAGCTGGGAATAGCGCAAAGAAATCCTTTTGCTTTGAGAAGTCATGCGAGTCTGGAAGACCTTTATACGTCTCTTTGCCAACTTTCTGAGTGTAGTGCTTCGTGTCAATCTATATGATGTGTCAGTAAAAGCAGTGTACCCTCATGGTCTAGACAGACAAGTATGAGGTATAAACCAGGTGTAGTAGGTAAATGGTCTGAATTTTTCAGTGATCCAGTACCAGCTCGTAGTAATATCCCGACTCCTGCAAGTGCTAGGAGCTGTGTGATAAGAACGGCTGGTATAATGATAGCACGGAATCCTAGTTTTTTGAACATGGCGAACAGATATCAGCAACAAGGTGGTATTAGAATCGAGCGGGCTCTGGTGTGACAAGGAGAGCTACAACCATGCTCTTAAAATATTTCACAAGGTTTAGTTGACGGCAGAAGCTGAAATACAGACCCATTAGGGCTGAGAGATTGGAATGCTCAGTAGCATTTAAGTCTTTTCCTGTATTGGAAATGGCGTCCCCCATTCTAGACATAACTCAGATGTCACACCTGCTGACCGACGCCACGCTAATGGTCACTGCCTCAGAAACTATCAAAGTGGCTGGAGTTCTGGACCTCCAAATCCGGAGCTGAGTCCCCGCCAAAGGCCATTGATCGCACATCGCAATGCCGAAGCTAAAATTGAGTGGTGGCGGTGTGATCACGATGTCGGCAGTTCAGGTTAGCGAGTCTTTAAACAAGCATCGTAAGGCCGATTATGGATTGTCGGCTGAAAGCCATAATTCTGGTCCTGTCATTCCAGAAAGATGATTGGTAGAAGTTGGAATGAGGTTTATGCTTGTTTAGACCTCTATCCAGCTCACAAGAGTCTAGACCCAGCTCTAAACGACCCGCACGTGTGTTGATGGAGTCGACCCCTTGTTAATGACAATTTGAACCTCGTCCATCTTATAGCCTGTTGCTCGTCTCTTATCTGAGAACCGTAGAGGTCTGCTCCGATACTTCGCACGAACTACGAGAGTTCTCTTCATACGGCCTTCGTGTTTCCATTTAGCCATGCTGCTTCAATTCTATCTTACCGCTTTCCTTTCTGTTCTTGTAGCCAATGCTGCAGTTGAAGAAGCGGTTGTCTTTCCTATTTCTAACGCCCTATGTCCAATCATCCCCCTTCCCGCTATTCCAGGAAACACATGTGGGCCATACACACATCAATTTTGTGATACTCCTACAGCATCACTCTCGTGCTGTATGTCCGCAGACAGTGATGGGTTGAACCTCCTTCCCTTTACGGGGTACGTTGATGCGCCAAAGGACTACGTTGTAGACGTTGAGAATTATGCTCTTTACCATTTGCTCCATTTGGAGTACCTGGTCGAGTTTTCCAAGAATCCCATGCCCTTCCAAACGCCATTGAGTCTCCCTTATTGTGGTATCAATCCCAATCCCAATAATAAACGCGAATTGGAGCTTGAGAGCTTCCAGCGTCGCGAAATACTGCCAAGGATCAAAATTGGTGGTACCTTGGGACGGATCACTGAAGGAACTAAGCATCTCGTCAAAGAGGTTGAGAAGGGTTTGGGCTCCATTCGTAAGTAATAAGCTATGCGATGCTGGTCTTGATTTTCATCTTCTCTAACTAGACAAAGCTATTCCATTTCTAGATAAACCTCCCAAACGTCCCAAATTTCTTCCTCGTCCGATATGTATCCCCAAAACTATTCAAGTCCCTGTCCACTTCACTGTGTTTACAACAAACTTCACAACATCAACACTTATCGATAATGCGGCTCTGGAACGACAGTTGAATGTAACCAACGAAGCATTTAAGCTTCTCGGCGTCAGCTTTTTCATCTCTTCGCTGAGTTATCACATTGGGCGCGAGTGGGAGCGGTTTACCCACAACAAAAACGTTGTCAAGGGTGACTACTTTGCATATTCCCAAAGGATCAAGGCCGAGAATCGATACGGCGGTAACGACGAGGTCAATATCTGGATAGTGGAGGAAATCGATGCCCCAAGCTGTGTTGGCGACAGTGTCGTTCGGACTGATGGATACTGTACCCTGGGTCGAAATGTGAACACGGCGGGCCATGTCATTGATGGCTGTGCGATAACCATTGGCTCCCTCCCCGGCGTGGCCTGGAGAACAGACACTCCAGGGACCGGTTCTACTTTGACCCACGAGCTTGGACACTGGTTCGACCTCGATCACATCTTCCCAACAGAAGCCGGTATAGATTGTGCTGGCGAGAGTGATCTAATAGAGGACACATTCCAGTTTCCTAACGACGAGAACATGTTCGAAGCTGAGCAACGGCGATGTTGCTCGACTGTGAAGGGTAACAAAGTCGAGTGGGGCTTGTGTGCAGATGGTAGCACGTATAATGTCACAAACTACATGAGTTACAGCAGGATCAAAGGGAAGATCATATCCGGCAACGCGAACGGAACTCACCCGTGGACTACTGAGCAACGCGCCCATGTGTTCGCCAACTACTTCACCCACCGGCGATCCCCCGGTAAGACAGTCGACAGTAACTGCAATCAATACCCTGTCTTCTTTGGAGAAGAAGAGCCTGCTTCCAAGGTGGACGCGAGGACATTCTTCCTGGACGAACGCTCCTTATCAGGCTTCGCACTTCGAGGACCCAAGCTTCTGAAGCAAGGCCCTCGTCTGTTAGAGCAACTGATCAAGCGCTGCTCTTCTCCACCAGACCCGAACCTGGTTGAGGCAATCAACATTTATACTGGCGAGATCGTGACTTGTGACGATGAGGGAAATTGCCAACCACCGTCCACTGGCCCTAGCTGTCCTGATGGTACAAGCCCACCTTGCCAACTCGACCAGCACTGCTTGGGAGGTTCAGTGCCTCCCTGCAAAGAGATGTGTCCCGACGGCACAGCGCCGCCATGCACGGGAAAAGGGGGTAGCACTTGTCCTGATGGACTACCGTCATCATGTCTTGGCGGGAGTGAAGAAGTTGGAAAGCCTGGCACTAATGATGGGATCCAACGTCCAACCTGCCCGGGAGGATGCAAGGTTCACGATAACAAGTGTGACAAAGGTACAGCCCCAACTTGTATCTTCCCTGACCCACGAGTACCAAATCCTCGAGGCGCCTGCGCATGCCGACCAGGTTTCAAGGCTTCCGGCTACAAGGACACTGACACTACCAAGCATTGGCGATTGCCAATTCCTGGACAGGAGCATCGGGTTTGGGTTGCAGAGGGGGTCAAATGCGATACCCTGTGTACTGTTTCAACTGGAGTAGGTAGTTGTAGGGAAGTCAGCGAGGTGGGAGAGGAGTGCGTTGGGAATTAGTATATATTTACTCAACCTCCTTTGAGATATAACAAGTATCTCTTTATACAATAGAATGATTTATTCATCAATTCATTGTTTCGTCAGACGCTGCATAGAATACGTCCCAAACTCAGCCCAGCCAGTGTTCTACTATAAACGAGATTAGTATAAGAAGGCTATATCTACCTGAACTACTGTAGTTGGCCTCGGGTGCCTTCAAATTATGCGATCTCCCGGTGCAATCTATTGTGCCAATAACGATGTGTTAGTTATGGCACAAAACCTACACTGACTCTAGTGAACAACAAGAGGCCGGGGCTGCACTAGTAGCTAACTATCAACGCCCCTTTCATTATTATGACGTTACACACTTTAAACATTCCGGAAAGGAAGACTAGTTCATATTTATAAATATTGTCTTAAAATACCGAGTACTGGTCCTGCATTCTTCGCTCTAATCACCCTATTTGTCAGGGTCTTATGCTCGCAGCCCAGGCAACCTTAGATCCCTTGATGGTCATTCCTTGTTGCATATTTCTCTCCTCCACATATCAACATGACCGATCCCACCGCTATCATTGCGCTGATACTTTCTACTGTAGCGCTCATAGTCGCACTGGCCCAGATTCTCGCGCAGGTCATCGGCACCGTTGAGGGTTATCAGAGATGTCAAGCTACAGTTATGGGAGCATGGGCAGAAAAGACCCATCGCGTGTGGCACTGGCGACAATGCTGATACGAAGCACTGTTCACTACGCCGGAGATTGTGTTGAAAGCGTTTCACCCAGGAGATTCAGAATCTGTTGCTATGACTGGATATGAGGCTCACGTGAGAGGACATACGAATTCGGAGATAAAAGTTACCCTAGTCATCAGTTGATATGTTGGGTACATCTAATCAGTGCCCTTCATGAAAGTATAGAACCAATTCCCCGTGAGCTTCTTGACACAGCCAGCCGTCAGAAGCAATGGCTAGACAACACAACCTGGCCGACGATATATTTTCGACAAAGATCATGGGACTTCATGCCTCCTGATATTGTACGACCCTTCGCGACCACCCGAGTCAGTGACATTGCGATTCTAGCATGTCGAGCGGGTGTAACTGGGAAAGGCTTTTGGCCAGCAGAAGGCATCTTGAAGGGACAAGGCGGAGGCTACATCTTCTCAGCGACAACAGTTCGAGGAATAGGAGTGATGCTGAACTATACCAAGATTTCCGATGGTGATGATGGCCCAAGATCAGAATTTCCCATTCATATCTGTGTTTGTACTCCGGAAGCCGACATGATGTGGTTCGGTATACTGGGATGAAACCCCATACTTTCAAGGCCAGATAAGTCGCTTCCTAGATATCGAGTTGGGACTACAGATGAACTTTACGGGACTCTCTGGGAAATCGATCCAGAGGGTCTTGAGGTAAAACACTGCCAGGAAACACAGAAAAAACAGGCCGGATTACTGCATCGAGTTTGCGATATTGTACCAATGCTAGCACCACGGTTACGAAAGCCATGCTCCATGGTAAATGAGTACCCCAGGCCATTAGGAGGCACCAAGGGTCTAACATGGCATTGCACCGATTACAAGGTGTTTTATGAGGAGCTCAAAAAGTACAACCGGGATGAAACGTGGCAAACCCGACAGATCGCGATCTACTACCAACAGTTACGGCAACGCTACGGAGTCGAGTGGGATGGCGTCAGCAGAGGCTTAAGAAATTGCCAGATGGAATTCTACGACAGTTTGGAAAGGATGTATAGAGAGACCACCAATTATTTCATGGGGGTACTTCCAGCCCACTGCTATGCTACCGATACGACATGGAACCAATCCCACTACATCGATTTAGTCGGTGCACATCTACGTGAAGCACCTCGCTCGTTTGCGGACGGTGTTACGACCCAACACTCTGACGCACGTGACAGATACCCCCACTGTTTTTCTCCAATTAACTTCCACCTACCCTATAGCAGTCGAACGCATGCCATTCGACTTACATAGCAAATAGAGTCAAATTGACCCCATTTAACTCTTAAATACAGTTAAACCGACTATATTTAACTTATATATTACTATATGTATATAGATACTTATTTAGTACTAAATAGAACTTACCTTATTAGCGATTAATAAGACTTCTTTATTCAAATATACTTAACCCTCCTCATTTACCATTGAGAGACATGATACTTTAACCTTCTTAATAATAAACTAAACATATAATTATAAAAGATAATTCAGTTTCTCTACTTAATATATTTAGCTTGTTCTATTATTAGCTCTTTTCTTATACTATTTTATTGTGAATACCTGAGTTTTGGCTCCGGGGTGGTATAGTTATGCATGTTTGCTAACTATAGCAGACTGTAAGGGGCTTCGCTGTTATCGTAAGTGCCCGATATATAAAATCTTGGACTTCTACCGTTTGCCGAATTCTCAAAGGCAAGACAAGTGATCGAACACTGTCACAGTAAAAAGCTTCAGGGGGCTATAAATTAAGTACAGAACCCCCTGCAAGATACAATACAGATACCTGTGTCTCAGACCTCCACGATGGAAAACCGTCGGGGTTGGGTAGAGTGACTTAATAAACTGAGTCAAATAGGTTAAGTAGAGAAGTTGTATTTTCTTTTATAGTTCTTTCTTCCCCCCCCTTCTGTAATTAATTAATCGCCAATGCGGTCTGGTAAAGTTGTGAACTGGGCTTAGTTATAAAATAAAGAGTTCTGAGTAGTCTCTAGTAGGGCTGTGGATAGCCTTGGCATTTGAAGAGTCTGTCAAGTTGATAATTTATCTGTCTGCTAATACCCTAAATTTAAAGTTTTCTAATACTTAGAATGATTTCTGCATAGCTGGTTTCTTTTCTGGGAAGTCTCCTATCAGATGATGGGGAATTCCATGTGACAACGATCCTGACATGTCCATGAAATACTCTTTCCTTCCCGCCTTATGAACTCGACCGTTAATAATAATAACGTTAAGTTTGTCATGATCCTGCAGGATCGATATGTCTTGCAGGGGATCTCCATCGACAAGGATGCAGTCTGCGTAGTATCCAGGCTGAATCTTACCAAGCTCGTGGTCCCTCATCAAAAGCGCAGCGACACCAGCAGTAGCAGCTATGATGCTCTCGTGCGGGGTGAAACCGAGCAGCTTGACGAAATGTTCAAGATCGCGAGCATATGTTCCGTGTGGCGTCCACGCAAAACCATAGTCACTGTACTAGTTAATACTAGTCTACTTGGACAAGATTGACGCAGTGACTTACCCTCCCGGTAGGACGACTATACCTCGTCTGTGCATCTCGCGCAATCCAGCTACCGCAACGTCAAGTTCCCGCTTGTATCCTGCCTTCTCCGCAGCTGCGTGAGTATATCCAAAAGCCTCAGCCTCGTATGTCGTGGCAACCAACCAGTTAATGGCTGGCACGACAATGTACTTCTCTCGCTCGCGTTCCAACATATCCATGCCTACACAGTTAGCTGGAGGTAATACCAAGGCCGATGGACTGCACGCATACCTTCGTCATCAATGTAGCTGCCATGGTATATCACATCCACGCCATGCTTCACACACATCTTGACCGAATCTCTAGCTCGAGCATGTGCACACAGTCGCTTTCCGCGTTTATGTGCCTCATCAACGCAGGCGGCCATCTCCTCATCATGGAAGTAGCAGTCTTGTGCTGAACGAATCTCGGTGATTTCCTCACCAGAGATGCTGAGCTTAACGTTGTCGACGCCGATGGTTTCGATATTATATTGTATAACCTCGCGCATTTCTACCAGGTTAGCGCGGGTGTTCAAGTCCTAAGATATTAAGACCGATCATCGACTTACTGTCTGGACCATCTGCGAACCGCGTAATACCGGCGACCAATTCACCATCTGTCTTAGCGATCTCTCTCGCATTGGCAAGATAACGAGGACCCGGGATATCACCAGCATTAATAGCGTCTCGAACCACCACATCCAGGCGGTCTTTAGCTGAAGCCGCCCCAAAACACCTATGGCTGAGCGTTAATACTGCCAAAGGAGTAAAAACATGTAGGTACTTACATGGTATATCCCGAGTCAAGAAAGCATTGAGCACTCTTGATTGTCAGGAGAACATGCTCTTCGACATTGAGCTCTCCGAGTCTATTGAGGTCACCCCCGTTCCAGGTGAAGTGAGTATGTCCATCTCCAAGGCCTGACATAAGTGTCCTGCCTCTTCCTTCAAAGACACGTACGGCGGGATCTTTCTCAACTTCTGCCTTATTGGGAACTTCACCAACAGCACTGATCTTCTCACCTGCTATTGTTAAGACTGCGATCTTGATTCTGAATTTGCAACGTACCTTCAATCAAGACATCACCCCTGTACGGCTCACGGCCCGTGGACTCGAGAATGTTGACGTTCTTGAACAGGATCTTTGACCCCTGGTGGGTTCCTTCAATATTGTACTCTTTGGGCTGAAGCCTTTTGTCGAGCTTCAGGTTGTTGATGAACTCGATATTCTTGGGGAACTTCTGGGCAAAGGTTGTCTGTCCTGACCAGGAATCGTGTGCCCCCTGAGGCCACGAAGTCTTGATGATTTCTCCTTTGGTCATTGTCGAGTGTATGTGTGCTTGTGTTTATCTCTGAAAATTCGAGTCCTATGCAACTTCAGCTGAACTTCTATATTCATTGCCTGTGGGGAAGCAGTGTTATGTACAGGGTGTCGCTCAGCTAGAGGACATCTCCGCTCGGAAGTATCCATTAGCTGTTCCACGGCAATCCAGGTCTCCGACTAGGACCAGCCTTCCCCGCGCATCACCGCCATCTCCGTCCGTGGCGTGTTGCGGAATGCGGGGGATCGCCACTAATGTAACTCAAAGGCTTACTTAGGCTTGGAATATCCGAGACCGGGCCATCGGAGTTAACGTAGCTGTGCCTTTTTCTTGCCGACAGAAGTTCCAACCCACGCTACAAACCACATTACAACAATCAGCTACGTAGCGCTACACGGCATTCACTCAACTTGTTCCCTCCCTCAGTCACTCGTCATGTTCTGGTCGAACGGCAAGTCTCAGTCAACACAGCAGTCCAGCAACGCGGCCCAAGTTGCCTGGGATACTAAATCTGATCTTCTGCCGTCAGCGTTATTTGTTGAAAACTCCAGCAACCCCATCTCATACAAGACAGCGCCAATCGCCACCGATAACGAGGCTTTGCCTTTCATTGAAGCTGAGACGATCGCGGATGCTTGCCAAAACGGTCACTTATGGGTCATAATAGACGACATTGTCTTCGACTGCACAGAGTTTGTGCACAACCATCCTGGAGGAGCTCGTGTTATCGAATCCTTCAGAGGAAGCAATTGTACCTGGCAGTTCTGGAGGTTTCACAGTGAGAAGGACTTGACCGAGTTTGGGAGGTCGCTTCGCATAGGACGGACTAAAGGCATCCGAAACAAGTTTAAAGAGCCCCCGAGATTTGTTGGACTTCGGAAGTTCTGGGGCACAGACTTTTAGACACGTTTAGCTCCTGAAACAATTTGGACATAACGAAGAGGGCAAGGCGAATAAACCTCCTTGAAGTATGAGATTCAACAACATTGTGACAGCCTCGGATTTATGATGATAAGGCTGTGTAACAATTGTGTGTGTATATATCGAGAATCCACGGAGATTATTCGCTCCCAGACAGACATTCAACAATTCAAGTAAGAAATCCCCGAATCTATACTTAGTTCAATGTTGGAGAGTTCATCGTGGCTTCCTCTTTAAAAAGATAGGCAGATGACATAACAACGTTTCTCAACTATACATGTGCGTGACGAGATGCAAACGTAAAAGGAAATATATATACATTTCGAAGAGACCGCGATATCATGAGGGAATATTTACCCATTCTGTATATTCTACTATCCCAGATCTTGTCCACTAATCTTGTAGTTACAGGAATGGCTTCACTGCTTCAGCGACACCATCAACGTTCTCAAAAACATGCCAATGCCCAACATTGTTTAGCACCACACGTCGTGCATCTTGTATGCGAGACGCATACTTCTCACATAGAGAAGGAGGTGAGACCTTGTCTTCGCTGCCCGTAATAATGAGAGTCTTGGCCTGGATTTGCTCTACCTTGAGCTCTTGGGTGGCACCGGCAAGTGCCCAAAGTGCCTTGGCATAAGATTCGGGGTCTTGGCCGAGAAGGCTCAGTCTAACGGCAGCGATTGCGGTTGGGTTCTCCTGCTTAGAGTGCGTTGATGTTCCCGCATCTACAACAGCATCTACAACAGCTCGCATACCCTCGTTTCTGGCTATGCTCGCACGGGCATACGAGCCCTTGGATGCTGCATCTGGTAGAGGTGATGGGGGAGGCCCGATGAGAACGAGCTTGCCCACAAGATTAGGGTTATCAAGCGTAAATTTGAGGGCTGCCAAGCATCCAAGCGAGTGGGCGAATAGGGTGGCTGGTGTAGAGATCTTGGCAGCGTCGAAGATGGATCGAATATCCGACGCAAACGATCCAATACTCAGCTTGCTGAGGGGATGTGTCGGGCTAAGACCGTGGCCCTCCAAGTCAAACAGGTGAAGAGAGTTCTCAGATAGGGAAAGCTTAGAGATCAAGGGAGTCCAGTAATCCATAGTGCCGCCGAGACCGTGCACAAAGACAATGTGGTTATCTCCAGATCCCTGTCTCTTGTAGTTGAGTTGCTTGCCATTGAGCTCAGTCAGCCCAATACCAGCGCCAAGTGTCTTGGCCAAGTTGGTGATGCTAAATGGGGAACTGGAAGAAACTCGCTCGACTGTCAGGTTGGAAGTTTCTGCAGTTCCGATTTCATTGGTCAAGGTTCCTAGCCCTGTGACTGAGACGGAAACGCTATCGCCAGGCTGGAGGAAAACAGGTGGGCTTTTACCAATACCAACACCGGCGGGCTTTATAAAAGTGTTAGCCGAGATCTAATTAATTTTTGACCTGTGTATGAGCCTAACTTACAGTACCAGTAGCAATCACATCTCCAGGCTGCAACGTTTGGCCCTCAGAGATAGTCCTAATCAAGGTAGGAATGGAAAAGATGAGATCTTCTGTAGTAGAGCTTTGCCGAAGCTCGCCATTGACATGGGTTTCAACCTTGAGAGTAGATGGCAGGTCGTCTTTCGAGACAGCAACAGGACCCTGAATAGAACAGTCAGATATATCAACTTGTACTTAGGCCATGTTGTAACTTACAATAGGGCAGAAGGTGTCGGGTGACTTTCCAATAAAGAACTGCTTGTGATCGCGCTGACGCTCACGTGCAGTCATGTCGTTGATGATAGTATAGCCCCAGACATAGTCCCATGCGTTATTCTCACTAACACGGAACCCTGTCTTTCCAACAATAACACCGATTTCTCCCTCATAATCCAGAGTTTGCGAAAAGTCGGTATGAGGGAGTATGGTATCCCCATGAGTGATGATGGACGTAGCCCTCTTGGTAAAGATGACTGGATGACTAGGTCGGTCGGTCTTATCAGAGCTGTCATACCCTGAGCTATTAAACTCTTTCGCGTGCTCCATATAGTTTTTGCCTACAGCCAGAATGTCTCGGCCAGAAATGGTGGGCAACAACTTGACATCTTTGGCCGATAGCACCTCGCCGTCAGAGTCGAGATCGATCTGAGAAGGTCCTGCAGCAATGACTTCGTAAAGGTCCGTCACGGGACTTCCAGATGTGAAGCTCAGAGGCTGGACGGTGCCCTTGGCCAGGTCATAGTGACCAACACGAGGAACGCCCAGTTTGGGATGGAGGTAGGCAGCGTATTGCATGGGGGCGGAGGTAGACTGAGATCCCATTGTGGCTTTACAGGACAGACAATGCTTAGTTTAGACTTGGATAAACTGTGATCAGCTGGGTGACAAACATCTCAAATAGGCATCCACCACTGTTGCTGAAATGTTTGGCTGCTGTTACTATGGTGGGGATTGTTGGGGAAGACGGAGATGGTGGAGACGGCGGCGATGGCGGAGATGACGGAGAAGGCGGGGCGAAGGCATGGCGTAGGTAATACGTGAAGTGCGGGGGAGACAAGGGGACAAGAGCGGATATGTTCGGGACTGGAGATGTGATGCTAACTCTAGTAGTGCATCAATTCCTGGGGAATCTTGTAAGATGAGTTGGACTAGCTCGGACTAGACTGATCTACCATGGAGTTACTTTTCTTTATCATTAACCCGTTCCTGGTGAATCGGAGACAACAACTTTCTACAGCATCTAGTCAGTATCATCCACCGATAAATGACCGAACAGGTTCCGAACAACACATCAAGCACCATGTCCTCCGGAGAAAACAAGCTACGACCGGCTACAACTGCAGGTGGCCATATTGAGGATCGCGGACAGCCGGCTCTCCCTGTTGTGCATCGGCGCTTTGCCAACCCATCACCACTGGGTCTGCTCTCTTTCGCTACAGGTATCGTCCTGAACCCCCCTTGATGAATTCTGCAAGGCACTCCTCAGCTGATCAGACCACCAATAAGGTATCTTCCTCATTTCCAGCTTCGGGGTCCACGCCCGCGGAATCCAGACTCCGAATGTCATGATTGCCGTGCTGATCTTCTTCGGCGGCATCTGTCAGTATATCGTCGGCGTCATGGAATTCATAACTGGAAATACCTTTGGTACCGCTGTTTTCATGTCCTACGGCGCCTTCAATATTTCGTACAGCATGATCTACCTTCCCGGCTCGGGTATTATTGCTGCGTACACGGATAAGTCGGGTGCCTTGAGTCCAGACTTCCAGCAGGCCATCGCCATCTATATATGGGCATGGTTTATCCTGACAGTCATCTACACCATTGCCGCTGTCCGAAGCTCCTGGGTTCTCTTCCTTGACCTTCTGGCATTGGATATCTGCCTTATCTTACTTGCTGCCGGCAACATGGTCAACAGCACCTCGGTCCTCAATGCAGGTTATGCCTTTGGATATTTGGTTGCTATTATGAGTTGTAAGTTATTTCTCTTCAGAGCCATACCCTTGCTAATGATGCTCCGAAGACTGGGCTGGCTGTGCAAGTCTTTTTGCTGGAGGTGTGACTCCATTCGAGGTTCCCACCTTCCCCATGTATAAAGAGGCATGAGCAGAGTCAATTGGATATTGTCACTGCCTGGCCATCAAGCCACTGTGGGACTGAGAAAGCCTTTTGATTTACTTGACTTCCGGTAGAAGTATTTTATCTGTTGTTGGTAGAAAAAGCGTGGTGGGGCATGTTCGTATTGAAAGTGGCAATTTGTTCGATGCTCTTAAGCACCTAAATTTAGACCTATACTAATAATATATCGGCCATCCTCGGTACTAGATACTCGCTGAAGTAACACTGCGTTTCAAGCCATGTTCCATACACCTCAGCGTCGTCGACATGCAAGGGTGAACTTGTAACACAGTGGTGTATTCCGGAACGTGTCTGCCACACACGCCCTTATGGAGTTGTTCCTGTGCAGGAAAGGAAGTCTGTTCGGGATACTTGGACGTTTGAGTTCAGCAAAGTCTGACCAGCCCACGCTCAATTCATGCCGCTCCAAATACATTTGCCATAGGTTCATCTAAAATCATTGCCCAACCTTCCCAACCCATGTTGGAAGGAGATAGCCATTGCTGGGGTGCCAGGTTCTCGATGTACTCATCGAGTAGCCCGATATCACGTCGATGAGACGAATCCTCCTGATAGTACACAGACTCGTTCCTGGTGCTCGGATTAGACTTATCCTGTGAAGTCATGATGCTCCTACTCTGGTCAGTAGTGTATGGTCATGCCAAAGAGGTACATACGTACAATAGTTTCTCGAGAACGGGCGTAGCTTTGGTACAAATCGCACTAACCCCTGTCTTCATAAAATACCGGAAAACTGGTAGCGAGTCGCGGATAAGTTCCGCAAAGGAAGCCTTGGTCGCAGTATCTAGGTTTGTCCCGCTCATGCAGATATGAGCCAGGCAAACTGCAGCATGAAACGCGTGAAAGCTTCCCAGTCCACGGTTATACCATTGGTATGGAAGGAAACTGGGGTCTTCATGAAGCGTGCGATGTATACCAAGTAATTCTTTAGAACTGTCGATGCATTTAGTTTGGGAAGTCAGCCAGTTCTCGGTACTATAGCCAGAGGCTCCTTGTCTCAGGATCGGTCGGTGGAGGAAGAGGGTGAGCTGGTGTGTGTAGCCGAAAAGGATATTAAGTTGGACGGAGTGATGGATTACAGTTGAGACGTCGAACACATATTTGTAGTTGAGCGTCTCTCGCATAGCTGATATCTCTGCGTCGAGGGCCTCGACTTTGTCGTACCCGGGTGTGCGTGACGTTTCAAACACCTGGCTACAGATGCGAGTGCAAAGATCATAAAGTTCAAACTTGAGTAACAAGTAAGACATCTGGGTCGGTCCATCTCGGTATTGCGGGATTTGATAACCAGCCACAAGCTCATTGTCGTTAACATCAAGCGGTGGTCTCACTGTTGAAGGTATATGAGCGGCATCCAAGAAGCCCAGTGTCGTGTTCTGTATCGTGTAAAGCATTTTGAGTCCAGCCCAGCATCGACGTCTCTCCTCTACCCTAATCCGCTCCATTTGGAAGATCGTTGGGTCAACATGACAGCCTAGAGAGAGTGCGATATTCCGTGCTGCTCCGAGCAAAGCCCAAGATTGCCCATGAGTATGATTGATTCCGTATATGAGAATGACCAAGGCTTGCAAAGTGTTCAGGTTATGTCTCCAGAGATAGTGGTCTGCCTCAAGGCACTTCATGGCTGCTCCTCTGAAGCGGCTACTGAGTAACGACATATTATCGGGCGCAGAATTCCGCTTGCCCAGCTCCCGAAGAAGTAGGCTATCTTGAGGCAGGGCGATGACGGCGATGCTGAGTATGGAGAACAGGAGTGCCAGCCAGGGCAAGGATACTTTTTCGGGGTCGGATTGAAACCGGAGGTAGTCTGCCTCGAACGTGGGGTCATGTAAGATATGGAAAAGCTGTTATATGAGTTATTGGAAGGTGAGAAGTTAAAAACACCCCGGGGAACTCACTGGTGCAAAAGTATTGAGATAGATATTCTTCAATTGCTCACAATGCGAGGTAGGAGGAAGCAACTCTAGAAGCTCGGTGATATTTGAGTTAATCGTGGAAAATGGCATCGACCCTGGCCTGTCATCATCCATGCTTGTCTTTACGCCACCCACAACAGAATTGTTTTGGATAACGGGCGACCATTGTAAAGAGGCTGGTTCGAATCGCTCATGGCCAGATTCATATCTGATAATAACTCCAACTGGTGGTAAACCGGAACAAGTTTGGATAAGAGACGCATCACCGTGGACGGGAGAGGAGGTAGTTGCCGACTGATGCAAGGTCGATTCTGGCGACAATAAATCTGCGACGGGTTCCCGTTGCGGTAATGGTTCTGGTTCCGGTTCCAGGTCTGATTCTGCAGGTAGCGTTCCAGGTTCTGAATCAGCACTCGATAAACTTTGGCGCAGTAATTCTTCCAATCGGTCGATGCGAGCCATAAGAGCTGAGTTGTTGTCGCCATGTCGAGGCATCAGGACGTTACGCCGTGACCATTGATCTCGAAGATAGATGCACTCAGTGATGGGAATGCCCCTTCGTACACAAGTGTCGCAAGGCATTCGGCCACGGTTGATGTTGCGTGGGCACTTGATCTTCCGTCGGCGACATGGCTCGCAACTGAGAGGCATGCGGCGGCTGCTTGGAACTGGAATTGTCGCTGGCATGTTGTCCGAGATGAATTGATGAGAGAAGGAAACCGGGGAGGGCAGAAACAGGGGAGTACGAAATTAGGGAATTATAGTGCGCAATTTACCCCAGTTTCCCCGCATTCAACTACCGCTACCTAACTACTGTACGTACTGTACCGCTAACTTTGCTGCGCGCATCATGTACATCCCGGTTCCATACGCCATATCACGCCTGGACTACGGTATTTTGTTAAGCACAACTATTAAATGGAACGTCCTATAGGCCCTAGACCCTTTTTTATTTTACTCCCATATCCCTTATGGAAAGTAATTTGTCTAGTATTATGAACTTATACCTTGGTCGAGCTCTTCCATTGTGTGGGAGCCGTCTAGCTGCATATTACGCTCGCAAACTGTTCTTTTGGTTAGATTTCCTACGGCCTACAGATGAACGATTGGTAGTAAAAACTCACACGAAAAGGCCATGTCGTCCCCGAAATATGTTTTCAGCACATCACTACCCCACGCAACACCCGTGTGCGGCGCATACGCAACAGCCGTTTTGGCGAGGGCGACAGCAATCATGGGCGAGAACTCTTCCAGGTCCTTCATCGCCGGTTCTCTGCCTGTGAGCTTCTGTACGATGCGGTGATGAACATTCTGCGCTACTAATTGACCCATATGCATCGCGCCACTGCAACGTTTTATCCCCGACCATCGCACAATGTCGCCAGCTGAGAAATGGTCTTGGTAATTTGGCGTTCCCGGTTTTAGGCTTAGACTACAGAATGTAAGCTTGTGGCGCAGATATTTTGAAGGACAAAAGTAACACACGTTGGCAAGACCTCCACGTAACCATTCGAATCGAGGGCCGATGCTGGAAGATACTCGGTCGATGGCAGGCCCTGTGAGATGGCACGTATAACTTTGCTGGCCACCATCTGAGTGCCATTGCTAAACTCAAGGCGAAATACTGGGCGTCCATCCGATGTCTGCCCATCAGTAATTTGACTCAAACGATGATTCATCAATACCCTAACCCCAGTGTCGCTCAATAGCTCAAGAGTCTTTTCCTTGACTTCATCAGGGATTGGTTCCGAGGAGAGAAGCGTATCTCGCGAATGGACGAGGATCACCGTGAGTTCCGGCTTGAGTAACTTGAGTTTTGCAGCCATTTCCACACCGACAGCCCCACCACCAACGACAACGACACCGCGTGAGGCATCTCCAAAACTCGACGTATGATGCGCTATATCAGATAAAAACTCTTCCTTGGTTTCGGCTCGAGGGGCGATGGGCCAGGCACGGCGTAGACCGGAGGCTGCGACAAGAATATCGTAACTCTGGGTCAACCGCGTCTTGGTGACTCTGTCAATGACCATTGTGTTCTTTTTGACACAATCGACTTCCGTAACGGTTCCGTGCATAAGCTTGATAGATGAACGCCGTATTTCTGGAATGTCTTCAAACTTAACCCAGGTTTTCGTAGCATATTCCCTATCGAACAAGGCCAATGGTGACCCGACAAGGTGGTCTGTCAATGTCCATGAGTTAGCCAAGTTTCTTTACTTTCTCTCTTGAAACAATGCACAGGGTCCGTCGTACGTACAGAAACCATCACGCTCATCTACAATCGTGATTTCAATATTGTGTTCTGGAAGCTCGGACTGGTGTACATAGGGCTCTCTGCTCTGGCGCGGCTGCAGGCAACGGTGAAGATCAACGAGGTTCAGAGCTGCAGAAAGTCCAGCATAGGAACCACCGATGACGAGAATCTTGAATGTGTGAGAGTCCTGCTGGAAACGATTCATGATAGGGAGATGAGGGGATGGTGCAGTGTCGTCGGGGTGGTGGCAGGTAGCTGTCAAGGTGGGAGAATTTGGAATGACCATGCCGTTCAAGGGTCTCGACGAAAATGAGCGGAAGTTTCTTTGCTGAGATATGCGGGGCAAAGTAATGAGACAGCAAGGACTTGTTCTGGTCAATCGGCGGCTAGCTACAAAACAACTGCGCATAGAAACGCCGTTCAACATGGTCAGATGGTCCGAAAAGATGTAATAGTAAGGGCAGGCATTAAGCCCGGGCCAGTCGGAATAAATGAAGAGCTTAAGATTCCTGCCTGGTTTATGATGGCCCCAACAATCTGTTATCAATCAGATAATCCAAAGCTTTATATTGTTCAACTAGGGAAGGATTGTCCGTCCCAGGCTCCACAAACGCACCAGATTTTGCCTCTATGCCAGGAGCCAAGTGCCATCCATGATTCATTCGCACGCCTGATAGGTCGGTTTCATCGGATGGCGGATGACTATATTAATAATAAAGAGCTATGTATGCCAGGTATTAGCTTCATAGTATGTAAGGTTGTACCTAGTAGTACATTATCTCGTTGCCCGAGTTTCAGTGGATGAAGATATCCAGACACAAACCTCACGGTACTGTAGTGTATATCCTCTCTACGAGCTTATGATGCTTAATTATGATATCCCAACTCGTGGATTTACTAACTAACACGGCCGCAAGTAATATCCATTATGGACGTAGATGTAGAGACTGTCCTGAATACCTTACGCAATGACCCTCTAGTGTTAAACGAATATTTGCCATGTCAGGGTCTGACTCAGTTGTAAACGTATGAGCTCGCTCAATTACTAGACGCAAAAAAACCTCTGCGCCGGTTGAATGCCGAGAATCAACATATACACAGGGAGACGACGGAGACGACGGAGACGACGGAGATAACACACGGAGAAAGCCTCGAAAGTGGGGAAGGCACAATTCCGAAATTGCCGGCAAGTTCAGCCACAACAGCTTGAATTAGACTAGTCTAGCAAGAGTGTTATCATTACAGGGTAGTCATACCGATAACCTGTCGCCCGAATTCGAGCAACTACGATCGTCAAAAACTGATAGTCGGCATTGGCTTTCAACCCGTTTCTCGCAAGTTCGTACTTGGAAGTAGTAGAACAATTTAAAAAAAACCAAAACCTTTGAGTTCAAACCGCCCTCTGACTGGGAAAGCTCAGTCCAAGGTCAGCGCTTGGAACCCAGAGCATCGGAGATGAAGTTAGATAGACTTAAGTAGCTTCGGGTTTGATTGATTACATTGACTCGCCACTTAGTGGATACGATAGAAATCTCCGTTTCGTGGGAGAAATCACCCACTCTTGCATAACGTCATGTTAATAAAAACAAACACTCAATCTACCCCTGAGCTCCAATTACCAACAGCAAGTAATAGTCTGATTGCGTATTCGGATCCCAGGTACACTGGAATGTATCCTCTGTGATGTTTCATAGAATCCACTGACAGGGTTGGTGGGAGCCAGAGATTTGTCACCGAAATTCATTAAATGGTTTGCTGCTGGTTGACAGTTCAACATGAACGATAAGGAGAAGCAAAAACAGGTCGTTCGTTCCTCCACTGGCTAGTTAAGATTTCTTATAGCCCCCGTTCTTCAAAAACCTCTGAGTATTCGTTACGTTATAGTCAACCTTTCGCCTGCACCCTATCCGCCAGCCACTGGTTTAGCCATGTATCCATCGTAAGATCCTCGCCCGTTGCAGACTTGGTTATCTACTGATACTTGTAGCTTCAACATGACAAATTCGACACCCAGCCAGGGATATCTTGACGTCCTAGACCAGGTTTCTGAGACGCATCCTGATCTCAATACGGTAGAAATGGACAGTGAGTTAATCGCCTTCGAGTCCAGTCCAGAACTAATGTGTAAACCTCTTCAGGCATGGTATGGTTTCATGCAGAATGATGTCTATGCCACCGGGGTCATGAGTTTTGTCCTTCACGAGGTGATTTATTTTGGCCGTTGCTTGCCATTCATGATCATGGATAAGATTCCATTCTTCAACAAGTACAAGATCCAGGTTCAGAAGATGCCAACATTGAGAGAACAATGGCACTGTGCTATGATTGTTCTTATAAGTCATTTCACCGCGGAGCTGCCCCAGATTTGGCTTCTTCACCCAATTGCAACTTGGGCTGGAATGAATTATAACGCACCATTTCCTCCCATCTGCAAAATGTTTATCCAGATTTGCATCTGCTTTGCCATGGAAGATACGTGGCATTACTGGACCCATCGCGCCCTCCATTACGGACCATTGTACAAAAGTATTCACAAGATGCATCACACGTCTTCTGCTCCTTTTGGCCTTGCCGCAGAATATGCGTCGCCTATCGAGACTGGAATCCTTGGCCTGGGCGTCATCGGTTCACCGATCGTTCTGCTGACGATAACCGGTGATTTCCATCTATTTACAATGTATATATGGATCATCCTTCGTTTGTTCCAAGCCATCGATGCGCATAGTGGCTATGACTTTCCTTGGAGCCTTCGAAACTTTCTACCAGTTTGGGCCGGTGCTGATCATCATGATCTCCATCACGAAAGGTTTATTGGAAACTATGCGTCAAGCTTCCGATGGTGGGATTATCTCTTGGGTACAGAAGCTGGAAGTGCCGCTGCGAAACATCGACCGGAGGCCCTGATCTCGAAGACTCGGGCCTCTAAGCAGGAATAAATGTGTCTCAGCTTGAAAAGGTTTGAAGTCAATAGAAATGGAATTGGCGATAGTACTGGGATAAACATTCTTAGTTGGGAGAAATATGTATTATACATGAGATTCTTAATTACTGTATCAACTGAAGGCGATTGTGATTATTTATTATTTACTAAACAGTGGAATCTGCATTGTTCAATCTCAAGGGGAGAAGTCAGTTTGTTTTCGATCTCCATTTGCTTACAAGTAGTACAGTGAATCAAATCATGCTTGCTGTTGCTAACATTATCAGAACATTCACCTGATAGACTAATGTTGTCTCCGTAAGAGCCGTCGAGGGGGGACATTTAGAAAACTTTCTTATTTTTCACTCTAATCATTATGTATAAGGACACTAGGGTAAGTGAGTATCAACTTACAATGACTTCACCACATCGCTCTATACTAATAATTTAGTAGAGGGATTGTATCCCAGACTCAATGTTAGGATACTAAAAAGAGACAATTTGCGCAAGAGGCCTAAATTCAGAATGACACTCAACATAGGATGGCACTCCATTGATATAAATATAGCTTTATGCGTCTGACCCAACAGAACGAATATACACATCCCTTTAAAATCACCTAGTTGATCTTCACAAACGTGATTGGATTTCTTAAATATTGAAAATCACAAATAAAGGAGCTTTCAGACTTATACGCAATTCTCAAAGGACTATTCGCAGTTTCGCCCACACATGTTATTGTACACATTCAGAAGGCTCAATGGTCATAATAAGTTAAACTATATATATTCTGTCAAATAACGAAGTTTTTCGTCGCTATCAATCCTCCTGCCAGGGCTTCCTTCTAAATGAAGTGACGGAGTAATGAAGCCAAAGAGATTGCCCTTGTCGAAGTTGTATTCCTTACTGCCAATATATAGAGACTAACAAGTCTAATCTAGCTTGAAATATTGAGTTTTCTCGCCTTTGATTCCACGCTGTTTTGGTTCTTGCCGCTTATTAAACCATTCAGGATCCGGTCGCCGGTAGCTTCCACCAATGCGGTCCCATATTGTCAGAAACTGCCCATAGTTGTAACTGAAACTGTTAGAGTCGAGAAGTAGCAGTGTTGAATCCAAGTAAAATTGTGTTAATTCCAAATATTGCTTAGAAAAGAGCTGTTTGACTTACTTGAAGTATAGATGGTGTGCCGCATGGCATGCAGAGCCGTTGACGAGCGGGTTATTGGCTAAGAAGTCACCATCGTGGATGGAAACAGTCCATACATTGACGGTAATAAACATGCTTAAGAATATAAACTTGTTCAAGGGGAACAGCAATGGATATAGATGGTAAGGGACCGACTGGGAAAATCCATCGAGCGGATGGAAAGCGTAACTCGCGTAAGGGGTTGGGATAATCCATTTATGATGCGGCTTATGGAGTCTTTTGTAGACGAGTGGGTGATGCAAGCCTCGATGAATCCAGTAGATTCCAAAGTCCGTGAACATAATGAATAGAGGTACCTGAAGGATGTCATACCAAAGACCAGGACCGCCGACTGTGAATTCGTACATTTTGCAGTAACCGCGGACATCGAGGAAGAAAAAGCAAGCGGTCAATAAAGCCATTAATGGCATGGCTTCTATAGCATGCTTGATTTCCTTCCACACCTGGTTCTCCATGACCTTTGGATGTTGTAGCGTTGATCTGTCAAATATAAAGAAGAATGAGATTGTCGCAAACAGGATATAGTTAATGAGTCCAAAGATCCTGGAGAGGTTTATTAGTTAATACCTGGTATCTGTGCACTGGGATAGAAGCCAACCATGTAAGCAAAAAGAGGGTAATAAACTGTCGATAAATGTTGTCCCTGTTGAACGCGCTCATATATGCCGCGGAGGAAGGCTCAAACTGTATGAAGCCCGAAGCTGGCTCATATTTCCAATCAATAGGACCAGCAGTCAAGTTGGCGGAAGATAGATAGGAGGCACCATTGGGTTGATATGAGTCCCGCGGGAACAGCCATGAGTAGACGTGGTCTGCGATAAAGGTATCCACAAACTCAAGAACAACATCCATGGCTAACAAAAGTTTTAATAAATGAAAGTAAGTAAATACAGCGGTGTTCAAAGAGGAGCGACAAATCACCGAGTGTGTAGTATAAGATGGTGGAAAGGTATTCCGAAATAGCAATAGATTGATAAGTATCATTGCATTGACACTACGGAATTCTTTTGCATTAAGACCAGCCGGGGCTCCACTATGTCCACATGAAGTCGGAGTTAGTAGTGGAGATGATCCACTACATGGTCAACCGCATAGTCAGGTACTCCAGCTCCTAATTCCGAATACGCGGCAACGTCTGAAACAGTTCGAGAATATCAGGTCCCACATCATAGCCTTCTTGCTACTAGCGCCGTGTAATTTTGATCACCTCTTGAATTTGGTCGTTGTAATGAGAACCAATCTCCGCTTCCACAGCTTCAGTGCATGCCATTGCAACTTCCTATCCCATCATTGCTGTTGTTTATCCAAGTCCAGTTACAAGAATCTGCCACAAAGGATACATAATAATTGGAAGGATTCGATGTATACTGACAGTAGACTCTGGAGGCTGGTGTGTTTGTTTGCTTGCTAGTTGTGAAGTTTCTTGGGATATAAGCAAATGAAACTTTCCAAGCCGGATCGCTGAACCATCTTTCGTTCTCTTCAGGATGTGCATTGGAATAGGATGTCGTATCTGTGTGAAATATATTATCTCGGGCTTATTCTGAGTCACGAACTGCTAGTCCTTCATTCTCTGTGTACGCAGTATTACTTCCGTGTCTCTATAATGCCACGGCCAGTTCTAATACGTCCGTACTGACATTGAAGGGAGATGCTTAGCTGGCGGGAAGGAAGAAG
The DNA here is from genome assembly GCA_013623685.1 of Fusarium transvaalense. NCBI lineage: Eukaryota > Fungi > Ascomycota > Sordariomycetes > Hypocreales > Nectriaceae > Fusarium > Fusarium transvaalense. Next base: position 57,788 of record JABFFG010000228.1, read on the forward strand.
AAAGGACAAAGCGGAAGTAACTAGGTTGAAGCGGTTCATTTATTAACTATATATCAGAATCAATCATGTATATTATATCGCTACCAGCCGACTCCTTTCTCAGCATGTAAAGCGCTTGCAACAATTGAAGTTTCAAATTAGCTTCTTGACATGAATCTCGGCCCTCCAAAAACAGGAAGCGGGCCTCATGAGGGAACCTCACTTAGCCCTGACTTTAAGATCTCGTCCCAGAAGTTCTAATTGTGTTAGTGATAAGCTAAATGGAACAGCAATCTTGACGTTACCCAATCTATCGACTCGGGGTCGAACCACTGTACGTTATCTATCCAGTCATCAAAATTAGTTCCAAATTCCTGAGCAGCTTCAGAAGACCAAGAGTAGCTTTCTGGAGAGAGCATCGACCTATTATTGTGTCTCGTCAGTTCAATTTGGGATCGCAACATCAGGGAACGCACTGTAGCTGACGAAGAACAGGATATGCTTTTGCGTAAAGCGAACTCCGTTCTTGTAACTTGCTGAGACGCAGAACCGCGGCATCAAATGCCTTCCTCTGGGCGGATGTCTCAACTTCTTCATCGGTTTGTTCAAGAAGACATGATGCCAATGTAACAGCGCCATGGAGAGCGCAAGACCCTACCACGCCGTATGCATACCATCGATAGCTGCGTAAACGGGGAAGCTCCATCCACTTCTGATGAATATCGAGAAGTACTAAGCTTGACGTGATGCACTTCTGTCTTGACTCGGGTCGATAAAGCGGTCGATTGGCAGGCCGTGAGAAGGGCCGGTGCAACAGGATATATAGTTGGTGAGCATGAACATCGAGTCCACACCACAGAGCGTAGCTGGATGAATCAAGGAGACTTGGTGCTCCATCCACAAGGAATACGGAAGCCCAGCGTTGTTGTTCGGCGGCTATCTCAGCATCTAGGGCCAAGAGTCGACCTTCAGTAAGTGACGTGGCGTCTGAAAGTTCCTTGCAAATGCCAGCCGAAAGCCGGAATAGGGATATCTTGAATATTATAACAGACATCTGTGTCGGCTTTTTTGAAGGTTTTAAAATCCCCTCATTCGATATATCTGTGTCGTTAACGTCTGCGGGCATGGTTGTGTATTCATTGATAAGAGACGTCATGTCGACATCTCTAAAAAGGATGGCCTGGTAAGTATGTAAGAGAAGGATACCAGCCCAGCATCGTCTGCGACGTTCAACTTCAACGAGAGTCAGATTTCGATCTGGCTTGGTTGCATTACACTGCAACGCTATGCCGATATTCGATGCCATCCCTGCAATCCGTGTCAGATTATCAAGAGGCTTGGGAAACGGGGTGGGAAGACTGACCGAGAATAACCCAACTTTGTTCAGCTCCCTCATTGTGGCTGATGGTATAAACAAGAACAAGCAATGCCTCCAGTGTACTAAGGCGATATCGAACCAGAAATCTATCTTTACAAAGACAGATCATAGCCATAGCACGGTATCGGTCTGATATTGCTGCTATATTGGGGCCATAAAGGGCATTTGGTGCGATGGAATCAATGACATCGTCACTTTCATCGATAGTTTTAAGAGTGGCGGAAAGCATGAGAAAAAGCAGCGCCAGCCATGATAGGTCGCAACTAGCTGTATCTTTGAAGAAGCTTGCGAACTGTTTCTGGAAGGTCGGCCCATGAAGTATATGGAAGAATGGAGATATGCGCGTGAAATACTGAATGATTAGATGTTCACACGACTCACGAGGTGGCAAGGCGCTGATCAAATCATTTATTGTCATTCCTGAGCCAGAAGGAAATGGGAAATACAAAGCTTCTGGTGGAGAAATTGTGCCCCGAGCTGCAAGGGCTGAATGGCTTGTCTGATCAATCGGCCTCTGCAACACTGCATCCCAATGAGATTGTGTAAACTCTTGGTTGAGGCTGTCATGTGGTTGGTCTCGACACTGCTGTTGGCCGCTGTTGCGACAGGCCGAGGATACCGAAAGCGGAGAGACCTGCGAACTAACAGTCTCACCCCTGTGGGAGCTCTCTGGTGATCGCAGAGGCTGGGTGCCGAGGTTGCCATTACCAGGTTGAGTTGTGGACGCTATTTTCTCGTGAGTGTACCTGCATTGGGCAACAGAATCCCTCCGCCTACACGATGTACAGGGAGTCTGGCGGTCGCAGCGTATTTTGCTCTGCCGACAGGGCTGGCAGCTGATAGGCGTACGGTATCGGCGCCGCCTTCCCATCCCACTAGTTCCGTTTGATATGCCGGCGTTGAAGGTCATTGTGGCAGTTGTCTTTATGGTAGCCCAAGAGCTGAAGTATTCGGAGAAGAGCAAAAGAGTAAAGACAGCGTTTGTGCTGCCTCATCTCCGTCTTCTCCGCGTCGGAGATACCTCTTTGCCGAAACCCGATCACGAGGTGGCACCAATTAGCTGTATCTCCGCTTTGCGCCTAGGCTATGGAATGTAAGTTCAATAAAGACCTCGCAAACAAGCTGGCTAGAAGACCCTTACACACTAATCTAGCCCCGGATAAATCTCCACAGTGAAATGGATATTACCAGCATGCTGTTCAGTATTCTGCCTACTACCTTACAGTCTTGTATCCTCATTATACCTACACTTATATTGGTACTATAAAAGAATACAACAAGATATTCATCTGGAGTAATAAATAGTCAATCCTCCTTACCCACAAGCAATGAATTTGCAACACTAAAGCCCTTCAAAACTCTTGCAGTAACCAGTCTACTGCCAATATGAATTTACAAATTTGTCTAACTATAAAATCTTTATCTTCTGATATTTAACTCCTTTAAACTATTTACTTGTATTATTGCAGTCTGGTTTTAGATAGCAGTGCAATAGTTCTGTATATTTATACTTAAGAGCCTTGATCCTCAATAGCCTTTATATATTATAACCCCTGGAGTTACATTATATAACGTGTTTAATAAGCATGCAGGTCAGATAAGTATATAGGTTAAAAATCCTAGCCTTCTTATTAAAAAGAGCTATAAAAATACTATAAACTATCTAATTAATTAAAATTA
>JABFFG010000229.1:0-52064 GCA_013623685.1 Fusarium transvaalense
GGGGAGGGAAGGAAACTGGGCTTGGTTCGCCTCGCCAAAGAATAAAAAAATAAGGGACCTATTTACACTGTAGACGGGGACACACCCAGTGGACGGGTATCGGGGGAGGGGGATAGTTACCCTGTAAAAAGACACTTAAAAGTTTGGTGACTAATTTGGCCGACTTGAGAGAATTGATTTGTTTATTTTAGGTTTTTCTTTTTTACATTTAGAGTAGAGAAATCGTGACATATTTTGATAGAGTTGGGTATGGAATATCACAGGTTGATGATCTACACATTGGTGATTGGGGGACAAGACGCAGAAGAAGTATACAATATAATGGAATGATAAACCATGATTCTTAGTTATTCGATACTGGTCATATATATCCTGAATGGATAGGGAAATGACATTACTCGGTTGAGCTAATATGGATGGCCATTTACATCTTCATCCTTGGGCGGGCAATGCTTCAATATCGTCAGAACCCAACTCTCCGGCTTTCTTTCCATGTGCTCATTGTATAACTCGGGTGACAGCCACTTCTTTAGAGCTACTTCTTTCGAACAGTTATAATTTCTTTCATGATGGCTTATTTTAGATACTATTTTGGACCACTTTGGACTTGTACTGTTCGAGTTTGTATTCCCTTTGTTGTGTCAACACAGGACCAAATTGATGAAAGGGGTCTAGAACATCACTCATAAACAAGGTAATTGTTCAACTATTCTGGACAAGAACACCATTACAGAGCGAGTGTCCTCCTCCGTAACAACACTTCCATGTCGTACATATAAAACATATCTCCCAGCTTCACAATGTCTTCTCATCAATCACAATTCCCCATCTCGTTCGAAACAAAAGCACACAACACAACACTACAACAACAACCACATTTCATTTCAAAATGTCTACTACAAGTTCAAACACAAGCTCCAACGCGAGTCCCTACCTTTCCTTCCAATGGCCCCGTCCCAACAACCCCAACTTTATCTGCTGGCACCGCGGCTTCGACAACCCCAACAGCAACATCATGGTCGCTCTTCTAGTCCCCTGGATCCAATGGCCCAACAACCCCCTCGATGACGCAAACGCTCACTGGACTGTGATCCAGGACAAAGCGCGCCAGGCCGTTCGTGAATGGCGAAGAGGTCTCCGGGACAAGATCTCGGGAGAGATGCATCAGAGACACATGAAACTCACGAGTATCATCCTTATGAATTCGCAGCTGAGACTAACTGTTGATAGCTTGGTCGAGGGTGAAGAGCACATGATGCTGTTTTATGGATTTGCGGCCGATGAGTTGATGGAGATGGAGGAGGTGAGGGATGTAAACATGGGGAAGAGCATTATCAAGTGGATTGGCTCTGGAGAAGATGCGTATCCTGTTGTGAGGAAGTTCAAGTCGAGGGCTATGTGAGAAGGATACTTCTTCTTCTATGAATTCAAGATAGGTAAGTATATAGACTACATGCTGGACATGTACAGCCTTGGATCTAGAATAAAGCGTTAATCATGAGACTTGGAATTCTACCTCTATTTTAATGAAGTTATATTGAGATATCCTGTTCAAAATGAATGATGTGTAGGGAGAGAATTCTACAATTAGTTGTATTTTTAGGTATTGACTATTCAAAATGCAACAGACGTCACTTTCAAGTTGGTTTGCTCTTCCACTTTTCAATGTGGGGCACAAACAAGATCAAACCAACTTCTTTATATCAATACTTCTTACATTTTCAATCTTGTTATACAAACAAACAAATAACATTCCAAATATGTCTTCTTCTTCAGAACGTGCATCCGCACTCGTGGAATGGGCTACTTCAAACGGAGCTTCCATCAACCCCTCAGTCCAAGTCTCTCACCTGCCTGAAACAGGCCTTTCATTCTGCGCAACAGCTCCTACATCGCCCTTTGACACAATCGTCAGCATCCCTTCGTCTCTGACTCTCTCATATCTCAACACTCTTACAGGACGTGATGACCCTAAACCCTTCACTTCTAGCTTTCTAGCCAAGACTCCACCTCATGTTATTGGCCGCTTCGTTCTCATCAAGCACTTTCTTCTCAAGGAAGAATCCTTCTGGACGCCGTATATACAGGCTCTGCCGCAGCCAAACGATGTTGATTCTTGGTCTCTTCCGCCGTTTTGGCCAGATGAAGATGCTGAGTTGTTTGAGGGGATGAATATTGAGGTCGGTGTCACCAACATAAAGGCCAATGTGAAGCGCGAATTCAGAGCGGCGTGTGATCTTTTGGACAGGGAGGATTGGGAGCCCCAACTTCTCAAGCAGTTCACTCTGCCGTTGTATCAGTGGGCGTACAGTATCTTCTCCAGCAGAAGTTTCCGACCAAGTCTCGTTCTTGGACCAGAGGATCAACAGCGTCTCCCCGATGGCGTCAAACTGGATGACTTTTCTGTTCTCATGCCGCTCTTTGACGTGGGGAACCATGATATGACAGCTGAAGTACGATGGGAGCGTGATGAGAAGAGCAACGACTGCAGTCTCAAGGTCGGAAAGGCGTATCAAGCAGGAGAGCAAATCTTCAACAACTACAGCATGAAGACAAATGCTGAGCTGCTTCTCGGTTACGGCTTTATGCTCCCAGAGACAGAAGAGCTACACAATGACTATGTCCACGTGCGAAAGCGCCAACCTGCTCAGGGCGAAGCTACAGAAGAGTACTACATCTCCCTCCGCCCCATCCGACACGCCAGTTCCCTCCTCGCACGCACCAAGCAAGCCATACAACTCGACGAATCCACGTCCGTAATCGGCGCCTTCCAGCATGTGCAGCACGACATGGTGTGGGACATCTTCTGCACACTCGCACCACCCATTCAACACGCACAGCTCATCTGCGAGGGCTCAGAGCAGGAGCAACGAAACAAGTTCTTCAGCGGACAGGTCAGCGAGGACGGACGAATGTTTATGCAACAGACGGCAGCTATCATCCAGCACAAGGTGATGCAGGAGCTAGAGAGGCTACTGGAGACGGATGTTGAAGTTGTCGGTGGAGGGGATCTGACGAGGAATCAACAGTTGGCGCTGGATTATAGAGCGAGGTGTAGAAGGGTTCTCGAGAATACGCTTGAGGCTATGAATATGGAAGAGTTGTTTGGAGAGGATGAGGAGGAATAGAAAGATGTTTGGGCTTGTAGTTTACAATCTCTCCTGACAGATATAGACTAAAAGACGGAAGCTCTATGAATATTTTTTAAGATTACTACGCTTTTTTATTCTAAAGATGATTGTGAATCACTTATTATAGATCAGTTTAGAGCTGCAGAAGAATTGGCCGCTGATAGCCTAAGAGACGAAATTAGTTAGTCAGTTTATGATGCTAAGACCTGTCTTTTAGGCTGTTTATTTCTGTCATCCTAAGCTTTAGGGGCCAGCTTTTATGTTACCCACCTGCTGCCGTTGACTATAGAGTTGAAGGTCATTTAGATGAGGTATTACAGCGTGTCTAAAATTAAGGCAGTGTCCAAACCAATAAACTAGCCATTCCTTGATGTATAAAAGCAAACACTTTGGTTCAAGAGGATTTGTGTATAACAAGCAGTTGTTTTTGTTTGGCTGAGACTCATGTATCCATCCATTAACATTGGCTGCATATGGCTTCTTTATCTCGACCCACCAAGTTGTGACTTGAATTTACTCACCATCATCTCTCCAAACAACAGTCCTCTATACTTGAACAGAAAAAGATCTCACTCAATATTGAGCCCCGAAAGTACTTATTATTCTCCAGACTTTACTTACCATCATGACAACCTCAACTTCATCACCCCGCAAACTCCTCAATCTCATCACCGAGATCGACAAGTAAGTCTCTCTACAAACACATCTACACCATCCTTAACAATCTCAGTGCTCCATTGGACTTTGAATCAAACTTTGAACCTTACTACCGTCTCTTCCTCTCTCCCGACCCTCGTCCTCATGGCTTCATTCTCCCGGACTCAGTAGATCGCATGCCCTGGCCCGATACGTTCACCATCAACCACGAAGCTCAAACTGTCACACTCACCGAGCCGCCATCTTCCTCATCACTCACAGAGCACGCCAACGCAGCGTTTCAAAAAGCCGTTGACAAAGCCATCGACGATGACCTGTTTCCTATTCTTCACAAGGAGCACAGCGAGTATTTCCGTATAGTCGGGGCCAGGAGTTTCGTTCAGGTTGAGAGATTCGCTGCTCCCTTATTCGGCATTGCTACTCGTGGTGCGCACTTGACAGGCTATGTCCGCGACGACGAAGGAAATATCAAGATCTGGGTTGCTCGACGAAGTCGCCATCTGTTCAGCTACCCCGGTCTTCTGGACAGTACCGTGGCAGGCGGTGTAAAAGCAAGCGATACACCACTCGCATGCATAAAAGCCGAGTCCACCGAAGAAGCCTGCCTTCCACCGGACCTGGTATCTACAAAACTCGAGCCCGCGGGCGCCATAACGCTGGCCAACATTAACGCCAAGTCGAAGCTGTTCCACTCGGATATCATCTACGTGTTCGACTTGGAGTTACCGAGGGATGTGATCCCGCGGCCTGGCGACGATGAAGTGGAGGAGTTTGTGCTGATGGAGTGCGGGGAGGTTGTTGAGAGGATGTTGAAGGGGGAGTTTAAGCCTAATGTTTGTCCTGTCATGATTGATTTCCTTGTGAGGAGGGGGTTTGTCACGGAGGAGAATGAAGGGGATTTTGAGGAAATTCAGAGGAGGTTGAGGAGAGATATTCCTGTGCCGATGGAGTCTGACGTGTAGTTTATCATGAATTACATGGGTTCTGTGGGTTGTGATACACAAGCAAGCTGAAGAGTTAGGTTCTGCATTACTCACCCAGGGAACAGATTCGAAAGTGAAGTGAGACAAAGGCCATCACACATAAGCAGGTAAGGGTCTTGCAATGATTTTAATTTGCCAGAATCTAACCCAAACACCCAATCGTTATATACCATCACTCGCAATATCCATGTCTTAGTGAAACTCGGCCTCAACCCTTCCATACCGCACCCCATCAACCTTCAACTCAAAGCCCAAGCCCGCACTCTCAACCCTCATCTCCAGGGTGAAATCCAGATTATCAAACTCGACACCCCTCGTAGTCGTCAATCTCGTGAACAGACTTCTAGGAACAGCATTGAGGTCTGTCGTAAGGGTGCACACGTGGATCAAATCTCGAGTGTACGCTGCGGGTGGCTCGTCGGCGTCGCACGCTATCAAGTCATCTGTGACGATGAGGGATTGGCCAGGGCGGAAGTTACGTGTGTAGTGGAATGCGATCGGGGCAAGTGGTGATAAAGCCTCGCCCTGGGACGTGTTAGTAAGTGCACAGTTGATAGAAAGCAGAGGGACGTACCTTGGCAATGTGCCATTGCATCCGGTCAGATACCATCCATCGCTCCCACAAAGGAGACCAGTATCGCTCGCTGACCGAATGCTTATCTTCATCATATACAGTCGCATATGAAGTTCCATAGTGCATCCTCGACTTACGAGAGATGACCATGTTACCCTCCAACCCTCTCAGAACAGCACCGCGCACAACTGCCGTCCAGGCGTAGACAGGCTGCATCACTTCGATGGATCCTGTCTCCTGCGTAGAGTTGGCATTGGCATGTGTAGGCCGCTCACTATAAGGCGGCGGTGCAGCGCTCGTAAAGTGAGACTTGAGGCGACGGTACAGATAATCGCTCTGACCAAAACCTCCTACTAGCACAATGCCGGAGACGATACCGCCCTTTGATCGAAGACCTGAGACTTGGCCCTGGACAAGGTCGCAGACTTCCTTCACTACAGGTTCGAAAATGTCTTTGACCTGTTCTGCCGTCATGACCAAAAAGCCCGAGTCCAGCCCAGCTTCTTCATCATCAGGAAGACCAGGGAAACTAAAGGTGTCAGTAAGATCCAGATTAAGAAGCTGGGGTGCACTTACGGAACGTTGACTTCCTGATGCTCATCCTCGTTAAAGTTTCGTTTCACAAATTCCTCAAAGTATCGAAGACCCATCTGCCATGTCTTGCCCTTCTTACTCTTCATCTCGTCAAAGCGCGTTTGACCAAGGCGGCCTCTAACATGCTCTTCGAATCGGTAGTTCAAAAAGGCACTTCCACACAAACCTCCTGTTCCAACTGCAGATTCCTCGACTCGGAGCGGTTTGAGGGAGATGATCTTGTATGCGATCAGACTGCTAAGTGTCAGTGCCTGGAAATGTTGCATAGGATGAAGGCAACTTACTCAACGGTACCACCTCCAGCGTCACAGACGATAAAGTTATCGCCCACGTTTAGATGATTAGGTTGAATCGCCTTGAGTGTATACACAGCTGCAGCTTCAGGCTCACTAATCATCTGGATCTCAGATCTGGACCCCATGCCCGCTCTCTCCGCAGCTTGCAGCGTCGTATTCTTGGCCGCATCGCTCCAAACAGCTGGACACGTCAAGACGAACTCGACCTTTGTCGACGCCATAAACGACTCTCCATACCGACGCGTGAGGGTATCCATAGTATGTTTGTAAACCTGGGTCAGATAGTCGCTCACAGCGTCGACCACATTTTTGTTGAAACGCTTCAGCTGAGCCGCTGTGTCAAGAGGGCTGACATAAAAGGGGAGCTTCTGCGAGCGGTCTAGGAAGAGCTTGATGCAGCGCAGACGAGACTCCTCGGGCTTGAACTGGAAACCCCATTTCACTGTTGGGTCGGTTCCTTGTGGTGCATTGGGAGGGAAGCTGTAGGCGATCTCAGTCGGGACTTTGTCCGAGGTGATACCATTTCCGCCTGGCCAGGTCTTGATGATTTCTATATCATCAGGGGTGGAAGTGTAGACAGCAGCGACACTATGGGTATTAGTATTCTGCTTCATAATATAATCATCCAAGACTTTAAGACTTACCCTGAGAAAGTAGTACCGAAATCAACACCAACAATCAAGCGGTCGTTTAGAGGCGCCTGCTCTCTCACCAACTCCCTAACGGGGCCATTGATAGCTTCTGTCGAGCTTGGCGGTGTATAGCTGTTGAAGTAGTTATTTCGACTATCGCGATTGCGCTGGCTGCTCGTGCTGGGTCGCATTGGGAGATTGAGACTCATGATGGTAATTTCCTTTTGATCATAAGTCAAGACCGTTTTATCATGAGTCCAACAACCAAAACCGTTTTACCCCTCCCCCGCGTGAGATGGATGGCTGACCGTTTTTGGTGGGATGACTTGACTTGACTTGACTGAATGAATGATAACAGTGGCGAGGAGTATGTTGATCCAGGATGAGAGTGAATATTCCGACAGATTTCAAAATACTCTTGGTTGGATATTATTGTTGCAACCTTTTTTTTTTCTTCCCTCTTCAAATCTCAAGTCATCGTCCAGCATAAATCAATGAGTTTGACTCGTCGCTGACTGTGAAACGTCTATCGTTACGGTTCCCAGACGAAAAAAAAAGAAAGTAAACTTTAAAGAATCGCAAACAATTCCGAAAGAATAGGAGAGGTCGTGTAACAGGTTTTTAAAGAGATACAGAGATGGTCTTTTCGTTTCGTAATGACCACTCACAGCTGTTGTCGTCAGTTCTTGGCTTGGCTTACCAGGACAACTGAGTGCTGCCTAAGGTAGTCCACAGAGTAAGCCTAGGTCGTGATGATGTTCCTTTAACCACGTGACGTGACTGATTGATGGATGGATAGACTGAGCTTCATCTCATCTCTTCTCAGGTCAACTCTATCAAGAACTGCTATAATGGGTTATTCTATTGAAAATAACATATAGCATAAACTCCAATTGCTTCCATCACATAAAACAGGACCAATGGCAATACAATGATACTCTAACGGCGAAACGTATTTGCTTGTTCCTATACATGGTCTAAATAATGCTAATGCTAATGCAAATAATGCCATGCATCCATCCATCCATCCAATGCTTGCTAAACTCACAATTCAAGCCACCTCATCTCCCATCCCCCCAGTCTAATTAATTCGGCTGCCTCCCCGCTTGTTACAAATGCTGCCTCACTATTCTGATTTTATCCCTCACTCATAAGGGAGGCCGAAACCTTGGTGTAGGATTTATGAGACTTTCAACATTCTTCACTCCATCACCAAAAGTATGTGACTTCAAGGCCCTTCCTTTCGTCAATTCATCATTGGGTCACGCCAGGAAACGTCATAATGTATAACAGCACGATGAAACAGTAATTGTTTTGTTATTTTTTTCTATTGATTCACCCCGTAGTTCCTCTCGCATCGAGGCCTTCCATTCCTTCTCTTGGTGCCGGGGTATTTGATAATTATATACAGCTCTCACATCGTCAAGTTGCAAACTGATCTTGGTATCTGAGCCTGTGAAACTCCATTCTATTCGGTTGGCAGTCTCCCAATGCATCGACTGAGCATGGCGAGTGGTAGATACGCGCTGACCTTTTTATACATCCTCCAATTCGCAAACCATGACTTCTGTCCATCTCTCAAGAGGCGTCCTGTTGACCCTTTTTGTGATTCCACCAAGCAGACACCCAATATGACAAAGAGAAATGGCCGGTCATATTCAGCCCAAGAACCCAAGACTCCGTTTCCCCTTCTTATATATAGTGAGACAAAGGAAAGAAATTGATTGAGTGGTATGTGATATTGCTTCAAGCAGATTGCTGCGGCTGCGCTCGCCTGTGGTCTATAGGGGTATTTGATACTCAAGGTATACGAAAAAATAAGAGCAAACAGTTGCGGGAAAGGAGAGATTGCGAAGAGATAATAATAATAGTATGTGCAAAGGCGGCGTAAATTCCGGCCGGGTATTTGGAGAAACGTCGAGCGTGCTGAAGAGAAGGGGGAATAAAGTATGTATAGTCAAGCCAATATGCCCAAAAGTCAAACAAACCGCCCACGTTGCAACAATGTGAAAATATAAGAAAAAAAGGGTTGCAGATCGTAACCCAACACCCAAACACCATGACCATGCGAATTGATATCAAAATAACTTTTCCACGCCACTGGACGTAATCGTAACGGGTTGCGCCCAGACTTTTAATCCCTAAAAGCGGCTGCCAGCAGCCCAAATACTTGCTGCTGCCGACGCTGCCCATTCACTCTCCTCATACGGTGGTGTGGGCCACTTGTACTGATCAGTCTTCTTGTTGAGATCAAGAGGCTTGGGAGTAACAGCCTGACCATCGGCAAACAACACTTGGTTGCCGTTTGCTGAAGGTGAGGGAGTGGGATATGGGTTCATCAACCCAATGTTGCTAGCCGATTGGCGGAGAGGCTTGTTCTGGTTTTGTTCCATTCTCTTCATGGCCCGTTGAGTTGTGGTCATGGCCTCATCCAGAAGCTCATCCTCCTCGTCAGGGGCCTCATACTGATGTACACCATGAGTCGCTTGGGCCCGCCGTGTGCGGCTGGAGATGGGACCACCTCGAGCCGCACCGATCAGGTTGTCTACTGACCGGGCTTGGTGTTGAGGTAGCGAGTGATGTCGCTTGAGGGTGCTGGTAGGCGAGATCTGGTGAGTGGGCGGAACGGGAGGTCTCGAATCGAGGTTGTTCTGAACATCTCGGAGGGCCTTGTCAAGGGATTCGTAGACCTCGGACTTGGGAACGGGAGCCTGTTGTTGCGATTGGTCAATAACCATGGACGACCGGTTGCTAGCCCAAGGGCCACATCCAACCTGGGCCTCCAGGTCGTCGTCATCATAGGAGGGTGAGACGGGGGTCTGGTGTCGTCCAGAGAACCGCCTCGCACGTTTTCGGAGATGTGAAAAGAAGCTCTCCTTCTGTCCACTCGGAGGGGAGGCGAGGCCAGAATTCCCATTGAGAGCCCGTTCGGCTTGTTGCCGATGCATTTCTGTGTAGTTGTTTGTGCTTGAAGCGACAGAGAGCTGTCGGCCAAGTTTCTTGGTCTTCCCCTGGCCATGTCCATTAGCGTAAGTGTCGTCGTAGGCGTTGTTGGCGCGGGCATTTACAGCATCAGAGATTGGCGAGATTGGCCGCGCAGTAGGAAGGATAGGCATGGGTGCCACGTTTGAAGGGCCGTTTGTCCATGTGGCTCTCTTTCCGGCAGCAGGGCGAGCCTTTGCGGTGGTTGGCTCGGGGGCGGGACGAGGACCGGCAGGCTCCTTGGTCTGGGTCTGCATGGTGACCAGGTCGGTGCTCTCGGAACGGCCGATGAGGGACTTGCGAAACCAAGATTGCTTGACAGAGGTCGGTGTGGTGGTGGAAGCCTCCTTGCTGCTACGGCTGAGATCGGATTGCTTGCGGCCAAGAATCCGGGAAGCTGAAGACTTGGGTCGGGTAGGATCAACGGCATCGACGAAGTATTCGTGGGCGAGAGCTTGTGACGAGGTTGGGCGGTTCTTGGGGTCCCACATCAAGCACCAAGTAACAAACTGAGCCAGAGACGAAGGCCACTGGGGTGTTTGCAGGATAGTATCCATGGCATGGGGAGCCATCTTGGGGAAGGAGAAACCCAACTTGCCCGCCAGCCTTGTGCCGTCACGCCAATCACCTCCACCGACTCGGTTGCCCGACTTGTTGTACCAGTTACCTGGGCTACCCATGATTTCACAAACTCGCCAAACTTGATCAACCTCGTTTCCACCAGGGAACAATGGCTTCAGTGTAGCGATCTCAACGGCCATAGCACCAACGGCCCAAATATCAACAGGAGCGGAATACTCCCCTGCTCGCAGGAGGACCTCGGGAGCGCGGTACCATCTTGTAGATACGTATGTAGTGTAGGGAAGCTTGGAGTGTGTCTCACGGGCGAGACCAAAGTCGGCGATCTTGACGGTATATGTGGGTGGTGTTGAAGGTGGAGTAACGAGAGCAGAGTATCGTCGGAAGGTGTTGCCAGCGTCATTGTGGCCGGATGTTGTGACGAGAATGTTTTCGGGCTTGATGTCGCGGTGGAAGAAGTGGTGAGAGTGGATGTGTTCCAGACCCTGCATAATCTGGTAAAGGATGCTCTTGACGCTGCCGTTGTCGAGACACTTGTGGTCGCGAGCCTTCATCAGTTGGTACAAGTTGCCCTCCATGTACTCCATGGCGATATGGAGCTTCTTGGTGAAGGGGTCCAAGAAAATGTCGAGAGCTGGAACAAGGTGAGGGTGGTGTGGCAGTGTGCGAAGGAAGACAACTTCACGAAGCTCCAAGCATGGTGTCAAAGACTCGAAGGTCTTCTTCATAGTCTTGATAGCAACCTGGAATTGATTAGTAGCTGTGACACAAGAGGGTACACATCGTATCGACTTACCACTGTACCTCGGCGAGCAACGTTGGCACCAGCCGTCCGGACTCTACCCAGGACGACGCTACCGAAGCTACCATCACCAATTTCCTTCAAAACTTCAAATCGATCCTCCAGAGAAAGATGCTGACCGTTTGCGCCCCGATGGGTCAAATCACTTGGACCAGTCATTATGTCGAGTTATGATCGAGACACTCTATTGTCGAGATGCAGTGTGACACGCGAGGAGTCGGGGTCCTGGGGTAGGATGTTATTCGATGTGTTCTCGATATTGACCGGCGGCGTAAGAATATACCTAAACCAGGCCTGAGACGATAAGCTCTGTCAAAGAGCTAGATATCGATTTACCGGAGCATTCAGATCGGTGAGGTTTGCTGGTGAAAACGACGTGTAAAGGACCTGAGTGGGTATGCAGAGCAATTGTATAGCGACAGACTGGTAGCTAGTTTCCTCTGCTGTATGTATGGATGTTTAATGGGAGGAGGGGATATAGTGGCGGTGTTTTGGTTGAGTGAAGTAATGGAAGTAACGATGGACTGAATGGAACAATGGGAGGTCGAGAAGGAGGGGATGTAAATGGGGAGAATTATTCAAGACGACGATGAGAATAAACGTCAATCAAGGAGATGAGATCGTCCCAGAGGGTCCAGGTTCCAGAAGAGCAAAAGGAGTGACTGAAGTGAGGGTGATTGCAGAAGTGGATAGGGTCGATATTAACGAAAAGGAGAGGGAAAGCTCTTGTCCAGGGCCAAGGGCCAGGGGGGGAGTGGCTTGAACCTGCCGATCGAGGCAGGATCCTCAGGCCACTAGTGAGTAAGGTGCTATGTAGCCGGTCACTCTTCAGAGAGGCCCCAGCGAAGAACAGCTTCCCGCTCCAGCGTTAGTGCAGTGTGATTAATGCGATGCGTTGGGCGTTCGTTATATTGATTGAAACTGGTTATTGTTCAGGCGACGATGACAATAGAGATGTTATTGTTTTCATTTAACTCTCAGGTAAGTGAGGGGAAGACAATGATAAATGCAAGTGAGCCGAATGGAAAGAGTTGACAGCGAATGATAAAAGCCAGGGAGAGAGCTTCAGAGACCAGCAAATCGCCCAGAAGAGCCCAAAGAGAACCAAAATCCAGAAGCCAAAGAACTTGAGCAGAGGCGTCGACAAGTGAGACGAGATGGGGGGTGTGAACGAATGTGGGCGTGTCGTGGTATCCGTCAACAGCAACAGCCAGCTAGCTAGCTTGGGGCCGGTGGAGTTCACTGTTCAGGTGCGGTGCAGGGAAGCCATGGAAGAAGAAGCAATGGAGACCCATGCTGTGATGGGATGGGATGGGATAAGATGGGACGGGATAAGGAGTCCATGTCCAAGTACTTGCAAGCTGTGGGCGGGACCTTGCAGAAACTTTCTTCACTGTGGAAATGTGGCTGGGAAAAAAGGTATTCATGCCGTCAGCACATGGTAGCTTTTTTCACAAAACTTGTCACTCTACAGCCCTTCCATGGATGGCTGCCCACTTTAGGTGCCCCGGTCGAAGAAATGGAAAACCCAGCACAACACAGCACAACAGCAACACCTTCGGTTCAGGCTTGAATTGCCAAGATGGGGGTACGTACCCGCGCTCCGGTGGGCACTTTTACGCCTAAAAGGTTTGAAGAGAGCGGACAGAGCAACGCACAGTGGCTTACAGAACCAGAAGTCGCTACACTGCCGGTGAACAAGCGGTAGTCTTCAGAAGACCTACTAACCCAAGCCTTGTGAACTTAGTTCGAGTCACGACAGTTGAAGTATCTGTACTTTGCTTTGGCTTGATCTCATGCTGCAAGTCAAAGTACAGAGTTCACCATATTCTCCAACCACAGAAAATAACCTCCAGCATGCATTTCTCTTCCTATGTCATGGGCAAAGGGAGAAGTTTTCTCTAGGATATAACCAAATCTGCGCGAGTCTGCGGTACGAGAGGAATTCCGACACTCTGGATGGAATATCAAATGTCCCAGACAGCCAAGGAATGAAGAACCGGATCCACGAGCAACAGTCAAAGATTCAAATGGTGTGCAAGGTTTTGGGAATGGAGCACTCGAAAGAGTCCCTAGGGAGGGTCAGAGGGTCTATTTCCATGGTGTCGTGTGGCCCTCTCAACTCTGGTGGGACTGGCTACTCGCTGGTATGGGCTAGAATGCCCGGCTTCCTCAAGTGGCAGACGACGAATAGCAATGAGTCGTGATATATCACGGGAGATTCAGACCTCCAACTTGAGCCCGTCGGCTCTTGGAAATAAGGGTCGGGTCTCCAGCGGTCCCAGATAAACGGAAATCAACTTCTGGCACAGCCTGGTTGAATAGGATGACAGAACAATTGGGGACGACGGGAAACTCAAGAAACGACCTAGGGCCGCCGCCGCGGGAAAGCTCCCCTGGATCCCCTAGAAGCTTCCTAGGATTCATTTTTTCTGGGACCGTTGTTAACCCAGAGCAACCACCTGTGATGACGGTGTCGTCGCAGAGAGAAGTGACTATTTGCCTCCAGCTATTGGGACCTTTTGGAACTTGCTAATATGGTACAATAGGCACGGGGAGCAAAGCGATTATCTTCCTAGTGCCCAACTTGCAAAAACCAATCCAATCTCGCGAGCACCAAAAAAAGGCCCGCCTCTATTTTCCCATGTTTTAATAACCTCTTTTCGGGCATAGCTCTCCGCGTTGCAAATTGTCGCAATTTGGGCGCAAATCGGATGCACTCACAACGTTTTGCCAGCCGTGGAGCATTTGTTAGGCGCGCAGGGTCAAGGAGATGAGCAATTCGACCTGTCTTGTCTCCCATGACCACCACTTCCATGCCTTCTAGTATTGGATCGCCAAAGGCGCTCGGCAAACAATTAATGAATGATACTACGGGTGACCAGATATTGGTATTACAATGCGGCGTTTATTGGTGATGCTCGTTGGTGAAGCTTAACTTTGATGAGCCAAGCAAAATGCTAAGATTGGACGCCCAACCCAATCCTACCAGACGCGTCTTGTATGAAACTTGGCCTTTGACGGACGCGTTCTCGTTCGCTACTACCTAGGTACGCGTGCTGCTCTGCCGCCTCAGCCTCGGTAGGTTTTCGTGGCCTCGCGCCACAGACCTTTGGGTACAACACTGAGAGACCGCCTGGCATATTGTTGCAGCCCATCTATCTACGAATGACCAGGAATACCGGCGAGCCCATATCGATATTTCGAAGCGAAACGTCAAATCTCATCTTTACTCATGTGGACTGAACAATCTCTGGCTCATTCGCGTGGCGCTCGTCAAATTCCATCTGCAAGAGCCTCGGAGTGTCCTTGTTCTGTCTCAGGGTCGCATGAATTGGCTTCTCAGGCTGCCCCTCGTTCATCGCCCCAAACCCAGCCTTGGGGGCTCTCTTCAGGGCCCTCGTGGGCTAATTGGTACGTGCGGAGGCCGTCTTCCAGCGGCCGGGGGGGGGCATTAATCAAACAACCTGTCTAGCTTTGACGCTTTTCCTTCTGTCGGGACGTGCCCTTGGATTATGCTTCCGAGGGGGCCTGGAATAGATTGGGAAAAGGGGGAGGGGACAAGAGGGGGATCATGTCCAACGAGGGGCATTGAGCATTCAAGTGACGAAACACGCTGAGGGGACAAAGTTAAACCTGCTTGGGAATCACTGCTTTGCTTTACAAAACTTACAAAGGGACGGTTTGAAGGCGTGGTGATGGAAACAAGGACCAGCTTTTTCCGAAACATCCAATGCGGGCGGACCCTTGTCACACACGTGTACAAGTCCGTTGGTAGTGCGAATTATGCAGCGCCATTCAGGGCATAACTGGACATAAGACGCCACAAAGTCTTGTAACCGTTGAGCTGAAGGCACTGTCCCTGCTTTCACAAGTCGATCATGACGGATAAACTTGTGAGCCCTAAAGTGGTTCCTGGGGACTCAATCCAAGCAAGCAAGCAAGTTGCTTTCAGGCACAGCACAGAACAGGCAGATCAATGCTGTATGTACAGTACAGTACTGTCCGGCAACATGGTGTCATCGTGCTTGAGCTTGTAAGCAGGTTTATTAACAAATGCAACGTCATGTGGAAGCTGGTATATTATCACAAATCATCATTATCAGCAACAGGGTGCATGTTCGATCTGGTAATATCATCTTGTCGGCATAAGAATCCATCCTCAGAAGTACATACGGATACGGGAACTGCCCTAGATTGTTCGATCCAGGGTTTGAGAAGGTCTGAATTTTCCTTCATCCATGCGAGATTGTTCCTCCATGGTTTTACTGAGCCTATACGGATACATTACATACAGTCTCTGTACAGTAATTAATTATGGCTACTCCAACTAACTTCTAACCCACCGGTCTTCGAGCCAACCGTCCGGGGTGTGGGGCCGCTGCCAGGGGCCAGCCGCCGGTCCGTGGACTCGACATGGAGGACCCAAGTCAATTTCACTTCACATCACTTCGCCTGTGCTGGCCTGGCTGCTCTGCTCGTTAATTACCAAACATCTTTTCATGCCTGACTATGAGTGGATGCCCTTCCATTCGATCGGTACTTTCTAGAGAGCTGCTGCAGGTACCAAATGTTCAGGTACCTACCCTAACCTAACGTCCTAACCGTCTCTGAAACCCTGGACTTTGGACTCGCTCGCTCGCTCGCCCGTGAATAGCAACTCCTAACAGTATGTACCGTGCACTCGACTGCTTTTTCTTCCCTCTCGGGGCACGTTTTCCGATCCTGGACTCGCCTGTCACGATGCCGCAGGATCATCGACCCAATGCAAAGGACACACGCCCGGGGAACGGAGATTGCCTGCGACAGAATCACGGACGAGCTTGGTCACGATGATACCGTACGGTAGCATTCCCGGGTTGCCCGGTGTCGCGGAAAAATCCATCAGACCTTCTCGAAGGAAAGGTTATCCTGGCCCAGCAGAGTGGACGACCGTGGACAACTTACCTAGCCTAGACGTCGATCCATCTCGCAGCGTAGTGCAGTTGTGGTGTTTGTCGCGTTCCTTGGTTGTCATTGAGATTGCACAGGCCCAGGCCCCTCCCCTCCATTATCCCCTCTCGTTGCTTTTCCATTGTTATCTCACAGAAAGTGATAGATGAGAGTGTCTCCCTTGGAGTTGTCTCTTGTTCAAACAGGTAGTATTTGCGGGCATGAAACGCGGCGAGACCTGAGGAGCCGCCGCGCCTGTTACCAAGCCAAGCCTCACACCATGCAGCCGCTGGTGGTGGCCGGGCAGATAAACGTTGAGGTAAGGGACTGATTGACTGGGTCGCAAGCGTTTCGAATCAGCGCAGGCGGGGTGAACTCTGATGCCATTGTCCCTGCATTTTCCAACCCAGCTCTAAACCATCAATCGAAGCCCGTCACGGCCCAAGTCTACCCAGGAGTTCCCTGTGCGACACACGTCTGTCACTGAGCGACCAGATGCACAGATGGGTAGATGATGCGAGCGAACCCGCGCCTCAGATCTCTCGCAGGTCCGTTCACGCAGTTCCAGGCGACCTTTTGAGGGACCTATAGTACATAGCTGAAGGGACCATTATCGCTATATTCAGTGCCTGACCTTACAGATGACCTACCGCAGCAGCATATGGCCTGCATGAGGGCCCCTAGGCGCCGAAACGCGGCACGCACAGATGGAGGTTGGGCTGGCGGGTGAACAGCCAGACATTGATAAGATGGTTTCTTTTTTGACGGGAAGGGCAGTTGTAGCCGGTTTCTGGCCAACATTGAACTGATGAGCTCACTACCGCCGACATCATGGTGCAGTTTGTTACTCAGGGCCGTACCTGGTTCAGCCTTGACGTGCCGTGCCGTGTCAAGTGTGCCTCGATCCCGTTCGATTTAACTCAAACGTTGTCGTCATTGCGCTGTTTCTTTTCTTACAGGCTACCATTGAGTTGTGTCTGTTTGAGGTGGCTCGGCTCACATCATCTCTGTCCTCTGCCACGAAACCATCTTTACCAGCTTGTTATCGCTGTGCTGACCATCTCTACTCACTGCTTTAACTCAATTGGCTTTGGGGATCGTGATGGAGCCTGCGCCACGCGAGTAATGGCAAACAATGCCTGTCGATATTTCGTATTCCCAGCCCTCGTCTAGTCTGGTTGTAATGCCTCACTTTTCGTTGTTGTTTTTTTTTTTTTTTTCACGTTTTCCCTGCCACCTCGCTTCTTTGAAAGGCGTGGTCTGGTCCAACCTAGTCAGTCTCAGCCGAGCCTTGGGACCAAGTCAACTCAATTCTCTGTTGACTAACTTTTTTTCAACTGACATTTGTGGAGTGCAGCCATGTCCAAAGGGTTCTTCCCGATGGGACGCCCCGTGCTGCTCCACCGTAGGTAGCCTCAAGCCCGTTTGTCTTTTCTTTAGCGTGCTGTCCAACCGCACCGTCGATGGTAAAGTTGTAAACTCAGACTATCCCGTAGGTAGACTGTGTCTGAGATTTTTGGTGGTCATTGATTTAGGCTTTTGCTGATCGGCAGCATACCGGTGCTGCATTCGTTGATCAATGTTCAGGGCAGAGTTTTCAGCATACTCTTCTAGCATTGCATTAGAAAGCAGTTTGTAATGCTTGATGTTTACTGCAATGGCAAGAGCTGGCTGGATCCATTGCCCCCCAGTCACCGCATTGTCGGGTCTTTTTTGACGTGTTCCGTTTCTCTAGGGACCATTGTTGATGTGATGCATGATCAGCCAGCCGGAACCTGAGCTGGCACTTCCGTATTGGCCGGGTTTAAAGCGAGGCAGGCATTTTCTTTACGTGGACTTGTGCGAATGTGGCGATATCTGTCCACATTGAAAGGATGTATGAATGTATCCCGAGAGCTATGGTAGTCGATCTTAGCCCGCTTGGATCACCTGTCACGGTGGCATCGTTCGTGGTGAAGTCATTGACGACGATTGGACGCGACAGCGCGACGTGTCGATCTATTTTGTTTTCTTTCGACAACCGCGAGGATCACACACCGGGCCCAGTGATGCTCCTCGCAACCGACGCTCGGTGGAGAGATATACTGCTTATCTTGGAGCATGGATTGAGGGACCAACTGCATTCCGCGGGCTGATTATCGCTAGAGAATCAGCCTGTACAGGAAGGTCAGTTGTTACCATTTTTTGTTTCATCACAAAAAGCCAATGTCCTGTTTTCCTCCGTGTCGCCGGGTGAGTTGAATCTTGTCACGCTGTTTTGGATTTCTAGCTCCAACCCATTACTGAGGCTTGCAGAAGCGCAAGTCAAAAGGTTGCCTACCCCAGATCTCGTGGCCAAGATGAGTATGGACTGGGCCTGATCTGGAAAACCTGACACCCTTATCGGTAAAGGGTATCTTCTTGCGGACTAGACCTGACCTTGTTGCAACTCTGCGGCCAGCATGTGTCTCTGGCGGGTTTCGCGATCATAAAGTGAAGCTTGCTTCCCCATAGTAGATGGGCCGTTCGCCATGGGTATGTATGCTAGTGATGGAGACCTGCTCTACCGTAGACAACGCCTTTAGCAACGAATAGTCGGCGGATATCACTGTCGCTTGACACGTCTTCTTCAACATCACTGCAGCAACATGGGCTGACCCCAGCATGTACAGTAAAATAGTTTTGATGCTTGCTCGTCGGCTAAGGCGGTCACTTGCAGAGTCTGCTCGTCCAGCCACGCGATGAACACCAATGGCTTCTCGAGAGGCGCAGGATAGTTGCAGGATGGTTGCCCATACGGTCTAGCAGATTCTGCAGTCTTTTTATGCGGTAGCGAGGCACTCGGAGGCCGAGGATGTCGAAGCCAGTCGTGAGCATTCAAGCGCGGTACACTGCTTGACCTAGGCCCATGCAGTCATCGAGATAATGCAGTACAGACATGCGACGCAACAGCCTCATGGTGGCCATGGTAGTTTCGAATCGACAACTTGATTATCATGCCAGCAGGTGATCGATCGTCTGGGGTTCGGCATCGAGTTTAGCTCAGCGCTATGTGAGGTTCCGCTCGAGCGGTGAAGACTTCAATTCATGATTCTGTAGGGTAGATGGCGGTGAAAATGTCGGAAGAGACCAGGTATCTCGCTAGCAGTCTGTGCCGCGCAAGGAGGGTGTTTGAATAGAGAAACGACATGCATAAGGCTGTATTTCTTTGACAAGGTCAATAGAGACGTTGACAGTACGTAGCGTGAAGAACAATGTTGTAGATTGCCATGTGGTGGATGGGCATCGAGTGTGGGCCAAGTTGAGCCTCATCCACCTTGACGAGATCAGCACAAGTATGCTTAGATGGGACTCAGATACTCGAACGCAGAGGCCTTCGGACTAATGCACGTATAATATAACAGCGGTACAGAAGAGCCGAGTGGCTGAAGCATCGTCATCGGAAAGATACATTTGCAGCAGGATTGAGGGTGTTAAGGGGTTGATACGAACGGGGTGATGCATGCAAACACTGTTGAATAACGACCAAACTATATAAATCGAGCAGACAGTCACTGTGTGCCATGGCTACTGTATGTGTTTAGTATAAGTTGTGATAGGAATTACACAATTAAGATGCAATTCTCCGGCTGATCTCACAATTCACATCATCACTGCAATACAACAGGCAGATGATATCTCGACAAAATTCATTATCCCAAGAATGTAGTAGATAATTAACGACTTCGATCAATGGTACAAGGGATAAAGAAACTATTGTCTTGTTCTGAGATACTCCTCAGTGACTGAACTGTTTCGCCCAGTCCTTGGGATTATGGTATTGGCTCTTTGTGCCTAGGGGTCAGCATGACTTGGTCATATTATTTATGCAATAATATTTAAATTAAGGCTACTTATATATTTGAATGTGAGGTTATATAGATGGAGCTGCTGCTACCCTTTGTATATACTGTCGTTTAGAACATATATAGAAAGTTACTGTATTAAGCTGGCATTAAGTACTAATGCCAACTGCTGTGTATAGAAGAATATCTTATTGTATGTTATATTATATTTGGTCTGTCACCTAGGCCTTAGTTTCCTAGGATAGAGATGTATATATTTATACCATCCTGGACCGGGTTTTAAGTTATTTAGTTTATATCTTAAGCTTAAGCCATATATTTTCGTATACATGAGGTCTACCAAATAAATTCCTCAAGTCTCAAATGCTAATATAATCCTATTGAGATCTCTTTTCTATAAAAGTTACCTGGGTAGGTAGGTGGTAATGCCTTTTCATAGTAGCATTGCAGACGAGTTTCTCTTAATAGAAGGTTGTCTCGATACACCTGTCTCACTGGTAAGCAGTGGCCCGCCATGAAGGAAATAACACCGTGCGGGCTGAAAATAGGCAGGTAGCTATTGTTGCAATCCCTAGAGGGAGTAGCAAACACACTCTGCCTACAGAAATAGAGGCGGAAGGCAGGCAGTGAATCACTGCCCGCTCGGGTGCCTGCCTACCTATCTACCTACAAATAACTCCAAACCTCAACCATCCGTTCTTCACTTCTCCTTTCCCACACATACATTCATACAATAACACCTAACAACATGTCCAACTCCAACGCCAATAAGTATCGTTGTGCCGTTGGCGGCGAGTGGAAGAATCTTGGGGACTTCTACAAAAGTCAGCATAAGCGCGCCCGACATAACAACCATGGCAACTCTGGCATGATCTGCAAGGAGCACAGCCAGCCATCCCGCGCTGAGATCACTTGCAGTGTTTGCAACAGGACCAGATCCATCGAATGCTACTCTGGTAATGAGCGCAGGTCTGATGACCCGGTATGTTGCTGATGTAGTCCTGAATGGCCATCTACCACTGACATCCTACAGCGCTGCGAGCAATGCGTGGCTTGGGACACAGAGCAGGAGCATGGCGTCACTCCCATCGCCCTGGCCACAGGACACGTCTCTATCGAGGAGACACCTCTCGCCTACTATAGTGAGCCAAAGAAGACCGCCGACTTTTTCCAGCCAGATGATATCCCTGGAGTAAGTCGTATGGCCCCGAGAGAAATATATCAGTTGCTGATATGATATAGGCCCCTATCACCGGACCTGAGGCCCTTGGTCTGCAGCCGAGTGAAACAGTAACCCGAGTATTCTCACAGGTCGTCGGCAACTTGGAGAATTCTGCTCGAGTGGCCGCGTTGTCCTCGGAGACTTCCAGCGTCGTCAACGAAAACATGTCGACCACCTCCACCCGCGCCACCATCTCTCCCCACCTGAGGGATCGCTTTGCCAACCAAAACCTATCGGTCACATCCAGCCACAATCTCCCCCTACACCTGCAGTCTCGCATGGAGAGAATGACAATGGATGGAGACTCTATTTCGGTGAGTTCGAAGGGCACGTCAGGCGCTCCAAGTGTGGGCATGAAGCTCCCTCCTCCTCACCTTCGAGGCAAGATGAGGCCAGCGCAGAGCAGTGAAGGGAGCACCACCGGCATTGAGGGAAGCACCACTGGCAGTCTTTCTACTGCCACGACCGTTCGAAAGGAACAGGAGGAGATTGCCGCTTCCAGAAAGATCAACTTCAACGCATGGGACTCCAAGGGTCTTCATCACAGAGCCACCAAGAACCCTACCGTCACCTCCAGCTCCGCTTCGGTGACTTCGACCTCTGGAAAGAGTGATCAGGATTCCAATCTCATTGGCGACTGGGACGACGTTCCCACTGACCCCATGCCCCAGCCCATGAGTCGTGGTAACAGCAAGTGGCCCAAGGCTAGCGAGGTAAGTAACATCAAAACTTGGTGTTGAGCTTGTCGACTAACCCGCAATGCAGCTCCGAATCTCCCAGGCCAAGCTCCACCAGCAACAGCGAATGATGGGAACCCCAGGCCTCGATGAGTCTGATGATCAGCGTCGCAATAGCCGCGGCTAGGAACAGGTTCAGCTCAGACGTTCCCAAAGTGAGGAAACGATTGTTCCTTACCAAGAGGCCTCTGGCCGTCCTCTTTTTTCTTTGTCTCGCGTGCTATTGGTATCCCAACCCACTCTAACATAGGTAGAGGGGAATGGTAGATTTTATTCGCCTTTCATGAACGCTCAATCTGAAGCAGTTCCTATGACAGAAGAAAGGCATGCCAGCAATGGAAATGAGCGTGGATGGTGAGGAAAACGAAAGCTATTGCCGCACTAGATAGAGGAGTCTAGTAGTTGATTCTTAATTTACCGTCTGGTTCGCAGAATAAAGGACGCCGTCACGTAAGGGAACCTGCTGCTCTTTGTGAGTTTACCGCAAATGTGCCTGAACGCCAGTCAAACTTCAGACCTTGGCGCTGAAAAGTAAACCAGAAAAACAAAATGCAATGATATTTCCTACCCATGACCAAGACTCCCGTAGAAGTATTTTTGTTCCATATACATGCTTAGATAGTCTGCCATTAAGACAGCCCTTCATCTCTTGGAGCTTCATCCCCTTTCCGTTCGTATCCAATGCATCATATACAATGTACCCTCATCGTTACATGAAAACGATGCTTGTCTTCCCCCTCCTTTCGATTTAGGAAAGGGGATTTACCTAGAATATAAAAATAAATCATATCGCAGCCTAACTCTCACTGTCCAAACATGCGTGCGACCACACGCTTCGTTAGGCCGTATAAATTCTCAACGTTGGCTGTAAGACCGGACGTTGACCCTTCTGGTCGTGCGAACCATGAGCTGCGCTCCTGCGCGTAGGGATCTTCGTCCTCGGATTCGAGTAGCCTCTTTCCTCCTCTTTCAAATAACCAAATCTCCTGTGCGTTTCTGTTGGCGTGGTATTCCTCCGGGCATATCGTCGTCAGCCTCGTGGGCATGTTGTTATTGTTATTGTTGTAATAGTTCTTTATCGCCATCTTGTTCCTCCTCCTCCTGTTGTTTCTTGCAATAGTTGCCGATGATATGGTGTCATCACGATATATTTTCGTCTCTGTTTTGCTCCGGCGCACGGCTCTTCCGCGGGCGATAATGATTCCCTTTGTGTAAGAAAAAAACCCATTAGACTTCCTGTGGACTGCTATAGTTGCTTCGTGGAGGCGCGTTGACCACCGCCTCGGCGTCGCCCACC
Organism: Fusarium transvaalense; assembly: GCA_013623685.1. Classification (NCBI taxonomy): domain Eukaryota; kingdom Fungi; phylum Ascomycota; class Sordariomycetes; order Hypocreales; family Nectriaceae; genus Fusarium; species Fusarium transvaalense. Next base: position 23,243 of record JABFFG010000229.1, read on the forward strand.
TGTTTCCGTTCCGATATCTCTCGGTTTCGGCTCTGTAGTCGTTTGCGAAGAACCCAAGGGGGAACCTGGAGGTTCTGTGCGCCGGCGCTAAGTGATTGCTATTGGAGAGGTTCGGAGGACGAGGATAAACGGTTGAGGTGGAGATAGACGTCAGTGCCGTATCTGTGTAGAGAAAGGTTAATCACAAATTTGTTCATGGTAGCAGGGACCCGGAGATTCTGTAAGCTGTCAAGTGGAAACTTACCCTTCCATGCTGATGAGTTTCAAGTCACCACCAAAGTAGCGAGCGTATAAACGTGAGATGGGCAATCCATAACCAAAACCGGCCATCGGGGCCTTGAAGTCGCTCTTGTCAAAATCGGGATCTAAGCTCGGTGTGCGGTCGACAGTGGTGTACATATAAGTCCAAACAAGAGGAATGGCGCTTCGGGGAATACCGCCACCCTCGTCGGAGATCTTGATAGTGATGTCCTCTTTGCCCTCGGCAACAATAACCTTTGTAACGGGGAAAGCCTGCTTCTCCATGCCGTGGGTCTCGACGACGGCGCGCAGCGAGTTCTTAAGGGTCTCGAAGAGCATGTGCGACAGATGGCCGGGAACGTACATAAAGTTGATGTTGGGGTTGCAGACGAGTTGGACCTTGGGGGCTTCGAAGAGACCGTAGTGATCCTCGCAGACGAAACGGGCGTTCTCAATGGCTTCTTGGGCCAGATCCTGGACGTTGGTCTTTGTGCAGATGATACCGACATAGGTGGGGTCGCGATGATGGCTCTGGTCTGTCAAGGCAATGTGCTGGCCGATGAGCATACGGATACCGATACGGGACATGTAGAAGCGATCGAGGAAGGATTGGATGGTGCTGTCAATCTGCATGCGCTGGCGACGGCGCTTGTATTCGAGGATGCCCTGGGCCATGGTGGTAACGACGCCATCGTGACGGCGCTTGATTTGGTGCAGAGTTTGGGCGAAACGTTGGTTGTACAGGTGAAGATCGGCGGGCCAGTCGCTTGTGTCGTCAACAACAGCAAAGTATCGGCGCGTGAGGCCTTTGTTCTTGCCATTGCCATTCTGGAGACCGCCCCAGCCGTCGGACTCGCCCTCGTCAATGGAGGGGTTGGGGGTTGCGGCAGGAAGACGGAAAGCATTGCGACCGATAGCTTTGCTGGGTTTCATAAGACGACTTTTGACATCCGAGGGTAGTTCTGGTCGAGGTAGCTGTGTGATTTCCTTGAGATTGAGTCAGCATGGTATTCCTGGACAATCAGCTTGGAGACCGCATACCTCGAACGATTGGGCGTACCAATCCTTAACCTTGATGACGGATGGCATTTCATTAAGGCCGTCTGGAAGCTCGTCAAGTTCTTGCACGCGATGAGCTAAACGGATGGGAAGCTCCTCGGCTAGGAATTGAGAAGCTCGGAACAGAGTGCCTTGGAGCAGCCAAAGTCAGTAATTGTCCTCAATGGACGCAGGAACAAGCAGAAACATACCGACTGAGGGTTTCTCGCCAAACTGCACCATCTGGCGCAAGCTGACACCAGTGGCGGGAAACCGAGCATAGTGACGGATCGTGTCCATCAGACGCTCTGAAGCTCTCCACGACATGATGGGCAGGGCGTGGGTCGAATCAGAGAACAAAAGACCAAGTTGTCAAGCGTGACGGTGTTGTAGAGAAGAAGGAATCGGACTCGGACGAGGCAGCTCGGGCGGACGGAGGGAGAGACCAGGATCCCGCTGCGGAAGAGCGTCCGAGAGAGTTGTAGATGGTGGAGAAGCTCACGGCGTCGTCATTGAATACCTAGTCAATCCAAGACGAGAAGAGTCGAGCGACTATATCGTCAAAGGACAATTGACGTGGAGAGACGAGAAGTGGGAAAAAAGGAAGGATGAGGTGAGGTTGGTCGGGGATTCGGAGACAGGAAGAGTAGCAGTTAACTATGATGGCGGCCCCGCGTATGTATGGGGATTGGAGATGGAGACAGTAAACAGGCGTGCGAATAGCGGGAGAAGCCGAGGTACGCAAGTAACAGTATACAGTACAGTACAATGACAGACCGTCTTGCTTCAACAACGAACAATTAATTATTTTACTAAACAGTGTCGCGTGAGAACAAAACGAGACGCGCACATGAAAATGGAATAATTCGGAGGGGGGAGTTAGATCCAAAGGTTAGAGGAACGGAACTGCTCGGGAAGAGTCCGTCCAGCGATTGATGAAGACCGAACTAAATGATTCTTCCGGGGAACAGAACAGAACAAGAGTCAGATACAGATAAAAACGTCATTCTAGTGGAGGAAAGACGGTCCAATTACTGTTATCTGTGCTTGGCTTTTGCAGTGGACATGTGGGATCAAGTATGGGGAAGTATTTAGAGCAGATGGAGGGGGTTAATTACAGGCACATGATGGAGACCTTCCATAACATCAATCACAGCCACGGAGACATGAAGCAAGACAACTTTCTGGGGGATTAGACTACGGGGTTATGGGAGGTCACGAGAACTAAATATTCAGATCATGTTGAAGTTGTAGAGTTCTTGACACGATCAACGATATCATCTTGATCATGACTTTGAATCAGTTACAGCAATTTGTAGTTGACTAGTCTAGAGCCTGTCATGGTTCCCCTCATCACCGCCGGTCTCCGAGCTCCAATGTCGGGGCACGGATTTCTCAGCTCGGGGCAAGATTCGGCAAGGATGTCAGGCCACGGAAGTTATTTGCATAATAACAGACCACTATTCTCATAATCTTACAGTATTGATAGGGACATGTCGGTATTTTTTCATGGTAATGAGGCGATAGACCTCGGCCTAGATTTTGGGTTCATAATGCAGAACAAGGTTATTATTATTGATATCCATGATACAAGTTCTCATCGAGAAACAAAAGGTTCTCTATTCGACCAATCGTATAAAATTTGAACACAAGAGCTAGGGAAGAGAGATGCTGCTTACAGCGGTTATGGTATGAATGTGATAGCTACTGTATACCTACGTCAATCCTGATCTGACATTGGTGTAAATCGTGGTCACGAGAGTCTTTGTTACATTATAGAGCTCCTACCCAACATATTCGGACAAAGGAAAACTCGGCACACGGCTAGAATCTCGATTTGCTGCAGTCTCTTCTGATCTCGGCCAAGTTATCTGCAGAAAAGAGCCCAAGGAGCTATGGGGTAGCAGAAAACTTAGGACCCAACCTTGGGATACAGAAAATAAATAACCCAAGAGTCTACTCTAAAATAGCCTTGATTGACTTGGTAATTTCGTCTCTTATGCTTTCAGCGGTCAAGTTTTCTGATACCCTGAGGCCGAGTTCCCCAGACTTTGAACCCAACTTGGTATGGAGAGATCATCCTTCACCCCACTCCTCAGCACAGGCACGCCATCGAGGACACGGACTAGTTAGTTGCTTGATAACTTGACGATAATATCAAGCCGTGTTATAGCTGTAGTAGGATATGGATGAGTGTAAGAGAAGCTCGCGGGACAGTATCGTGAGTTCATGCACGCACTTCATGTATGTACGACGTGGTGAGACATTCAGGCACAATCAGGTGCTTGAAATTTAAAGACAACGCACAACTTTGATGAACTATAGGGTACACATAGCTCTACTCTATGCCCGTTTCAAGGACACGTTCAATACTCACAAGCTCTTGCTCGGTTCTACTCAAGCCCGGATGCTATGCGCTGTCATCCGACTTTCGGAATACCCATGATGGATGACTCGATTCACATATTCACGTGACTGGACAGAACCAACTTTTTGTCTTGCTTGAGAGACAGAGGCAACATTGCTGCCCAGCAACAAAGACAAAAAACGCCTCGTTTTTGGAACCAACTCAGCACTAGAAGGTGGACAACTCAATCGTACATGAAAAAAATGGGCGTCTAGAAGTTGAGCTGTAAGGTCAAGGTACAAGGCATGGCATCGATGGGCGAGTAACTGCTGTACCAAGGCATGACGTATCTTGCATTTGATGTTATTTAATTGGTTCGGATTAAATATGGGTCGATTCCCATCTCCCGTCCCGTTCAATGTCATCCATTCATTGAATTTCCCCGCCTCGAAGGACGGAAGGGCTAAAAAAGTGAAATGCTTATGCTTTATTTATGCTATCTATGCTACTCTACAACAAGAAAACGGCTGGCGTCAAGTTGAAAGAGCAACGAAATTTGGTGGCTGCTACCGACAGTTTTATTGACAATTTACCTCTTTGGTAGCTCTCGCGAGAGTCATATTTCGGTTCTCCTTCCTTCCGCCCCCCTTTTTCTCTTCTATTTTCCTTCGACAAGTCAAGACAAGGCCCTGGCCAGGCCAGGTCAGGCTGGCTCCTCCCTGCGCTGCGGCCCACGCGGGGCCCTTTAATTTTTTACTATTGCTGGTCTGGTTGGTGGACGTGGCCAGCTTTTCCCAGGGGAGTCGGTGAAGCTGGGATCCCTTTTTGCTCCACTCTTGAACACGTCGGTGCTGTGCTTGCTCATTTATTTTAGGGTGGGTTTTGAGTACCTAGGTTGATGTTCGGTTCTCTTTAATAAGAGCGCGTAAAAAGGTCTCGCTCGCGGGAAACGTTGGAGCCTTGTCTGTCTTTGGAACGGTTTTGTGTGTGCCTGTTACCGTTGCGCGCGTCTGTTTCTGTACTACCGTCGTCGCTTACCAGAGTCTCAAATACCCATAACACCCAACCAATCGAGGGAAAAAACACATCAACAAAAACAAACCGATACAACACATTGCAATATCATGGATCTCGCTGCCATTGACGAGGATCCTGCTGCCGCAATTGCTGCAGTCGAGGTCGACGCCGCGTCTTCAATCTCGGATCAGCAGTACATTTTCTCAACGCCTGATCGCAAACACCCTCTATCGAATCCATCATCCAATGCCACGACGCCAGCTCCCGGTTATTTCTCTTATGGAAGCATCGACAGCAATTATCGCAATGAATTTCGAGACCGATACCACGACGACCAAGACATTCCAGGTCTGAGGACGCCCTCGCTATTGTCTAGCCCAAGTGTGGCTTCGAGTCTCGGATTCTCCACCGGCCGCGTGAGCCCTCACAAGAGGGACCAGTCCGGACATTCAAGATTATCTTCCATAAACGACTCATCATCTCGAAATTCTTCTCCTTCTGTGCGCCGGAATAATCGAACGCGAAACAGTCGCGATGTTTTGGCGCAAAGGTTGAGCCAGCTCGCCCACGAGCTTACCTCTGGCGAAGATGACCTCCTCGACGACAGTGGCGTCGACATTCTCACTGCGCAACTGGATCAGCTGGAAGGGACAAAGATGCTTAAGAAGACTGTCTCATTTTCCGTGCCATCAACACCGTCGCCGCGACCAAACATCCGACGGCCTGTGAGCCTGGACATGTACAGCCCTGGTGAATCCATCTTCAGCACCCCAGGCTCGGCCTTTAAGACACGGTTCTCAGATCTGGGCGCATCTATTAGAAGGGATCCCTTACCAGAACCGACGCCAGAGCCTGACCCTCCACCCAATATGGGAATGACGGTGGCACAGGCGAAGAAGGTCATTCAAGAAGTCACACAACTTAACGAGGAAATGTCTCAACTCGTTGAAAACCTCAAGGCTCGTCAAGAAGAGTCTGATGTATGTTGAAATTCTTACTTTACCCATCGATTTACTTACGATTCTGCAGCACATCCAAGGTCTTCTCATTGAGCGCGCTGAGCGTGCTGCTCAGCGCATTATCTTCCTTCAGAACCGCATATCTCATCTGTAAGTCTACGTTTCATTTCCGCTGTCGGCTATTCTAACATTCAACAGCGAGCAAGAGTTGCGCGAGAATGATGATGAACTTCAATATCTTCGCATTTGTCTCAAGGCTGTTGAGATTCAAATGCCTGCCCACCCCGACAAAGAACTCCAAAGATGCATATCCTCCTTCAAGAAAGATTACCAAGCCCTCAAACGAAAACGTGTCAACCGCTCCAGTATCGCCAGTTTATCCAGTCTCGGTTCGCCATATCCTGGATCACCAGCATGACGGAGCTTTAACTCGGCATTCTCGTTCTGTTGCGACGGGGGAAAAAACAGCAGCAATGCACAACGCTTATACGACTCACGACGTACTTATTAATCTCTCACTATAATTGCGCGCTCACGCCTTAACGCTTTATGACGTTTCGCTTATTCTTTTTTTATACGATTCGTTCTCATCATCGTCACTATTCAGCCAAGTAATGACCAAAGTCAATACATTTTTACCATCTCAACTTCGTAATGCTACCTCACATTACCTACACCACAGCAATCAATCCATCGACATCAGATACCCTTTTTCAGAAGCAAGCACGTTTGTGTTTCTCGCATAAATAAAACTGGTGCATTACGGCATAGCGATCGTTTTTACTCTTGGCAGCAATGCCTACTCAAAAAAAAAAAACATATTTAATGGCACGGTATCTACTGGAACCATCCCGTTCTGGTTTCTTCGCATTGTTACAGTCGGACTTGTTTTTTTCTCTTTGTTCGACAATTCATGATAGCAGGCATGACGAAAATAGGGGATATATGAGTTTTCCTGATCAGATAGCATCAATTGATAGACTGTCTTTTGTGTTCACAAATGAGCATCGTCCCAAACGTGGATCCTTTAAGCGAGCCCTATGCTCAATAACCACATCCCTGACCGTGTTGTTGATCAAGCTCCATTCATTAATGCAAACCATCCTTGATGTTGAAGCACCGCGTCCCGTGTTCAATTCCCAGGGGGTAACCCGGTTCAAAGCACATGGGTCCTCAGGAACAGTTATGCTGAGAAACTGGAGTACCTAGTCATCCATGAAGCACAGCACAGTTTCCCTAGAGCCATAGTATGAAGCTGTACTCTCTAAACGTCAAACCCGTACAATGATCTCTTCCACAAATATGTCGATCGTGAGTGAATTATATACGTCGTCAGACCACGTGGCTGTAGAACGTCGTAAACACATTTCTTCTGAAACGATCATCGGAAGGACAGCAACGTGCAACGAACATAGCATTCCATAATAGACTACATAGTAGAGCCTCCTACTGTAGCTCCACATCAAGCGATCATCGTACGCTACTAGAACACCAGACAAAGAAGAATGAACTCGCTATTGTAAGCGGAAGCCATGCATTTCGTCAATTTGTCGCGTAAAGTCGTTAATTCCTTAACAAACAAGATTAAACAGAAAGAGAAATTAGGAGAAGAAGAAAAAAGGGTCAAGAGCTGATCCTCCTACCAAAAGACTCCGAGAACTTTTACAAAGAAATAAACCTCCCAAGAATAATAAAGAAAAATAGATTGCTGGTTGAGAAAAAGAGACATTTCATCGGGCTCGTTCATCGCTTCCGCTAGAGTAAGGAGTTCGATAATGACCCCCGTCATCCACGACAGCGTTCCTCATCGGTCGTGGGTTCAACCGCAAGTATTCATCATAAGTCATCCCATTCGGATCTTTGCCAGTCTCTTCAAAGATAAGACTTGAGCGACGATCACCGTCTCTACGAGGCAACGTTCGAGGAATTGCTTCGACGGGTGGTTTTGAATCACGACCTGAAGAGTACCGATAATCCTTATCCCGACTGCGTCGACTGCTACTGCTGCCGCTGGGATAGCTGTTCCGATAGCCAGGAGAAGGTAAGTCGTAGTTGTCCGCTGCGGGGGCACCGCCGTCAATTGTTGGGTTAGAGTGGCGGTAGCGGTTGGGTATAGGACTTCTGGCTCTGTGGCCTGAACCCGTAGGCACGGGAGAAGACTCCTTGGATGAACGGACGGTGTTGTCTGAGCCGACGCGATGAACCAAGCGGTGCGCAGGGTCAGGGCGAGATACCGGTGGTGGTTTGTGGTTATCCTTGGACCCTCGACGATACTTGGTATCTCGATCCCGGCAGTCATCCGGTCTGTAGCGTCCTGCCTTGTCGTCCTTCGACGTGGATTTGTAAACGTCCTCAGATGAAGTTCGCCTAAGGTCAGAGTCGTTCTCCGCGGCATGCTTGGCCCAACCAGTAAGAGCATCGACCACGATATCGTGCATCTCACGATATTGATTCGCCGGAAGAAGATGCCGAGAAAGCTGCTTCGGTAGTCTTTCAGGCTTTCCATCTTCAAAGGCACCGTCGGCGATGATGGGAAGATCAGCCATGATGTGGTTCAATCGCTTGGCTTCCTGATCAGGGAACGCTTGGATCATACACGTCATCCAACGCTCGAAACCAGCTGGAGTGAGAGCTGGGATGTGAGGCATGCCGCCTGGTCGTCTTTGGACAAGGTGGTTCTCACATCGCAGATGCTGATACAGAGTTTCAAGGTTATCCAGAGCGCCGTGTGGCCGACAGTCAAAGATTTCTGATATGGTTAGATGAGAAGTACTTGCAATGAGAGCATGTACATACGTTGGATTGGAAATTTTTCCGTGTCAAGCTTGTACTCGTGGTAGAATACCTTGAGCTTTTCCGGTGTTACGACTAGTGAGTTGCGAGGACTGTATTCGACAATCTACATATAGTTAGCCTCTGCAATATGACTATTATGGTGATATAGCCTACCAGATAGTTGGCAATTCCACGAAGGACTTGACCAAGTCTGGCAGTGGGGTCGCCTCTATCATCGAACAACCGTCCCCATTTCAAGTCTACCGCAGATAGAGTCGGGCCCTGTTTTGCTGGCTCGGAGGGGATCGCTGATCGTGATGCCGGACGCGGCGGTACCGCATGTCGAGGCTCAAGAATTTCATCCTCATTCAAGATGATAGGGGACTTGGAGAATCGGACAGAAGGCCGTGCTTTTGAGGGCGAAGCTTGCAGCGGTGCTGACTTTGGTCGTAATGGCTGCTGGTGGTTGGATGAAGCAGAGTCAGAGACAAAGGATGTTGAAGGGCCGTCATTGTTACCAAGGGAGCTGCGATTGGATGATACGGAATCATTGGGTTTATTCTTGGACTCGACTGGGGGATTTACTGGCTCAGGCTTCTTTGTGTTCTCTCGAACCGGTTCTTGAGCGGCCGGTTGTCGAGAAGGCATGGGTTTGACAGGATTTGACTTGGGACTGGGAGGTTCTGAAGACGAAGGAGTACTGTTTGTTGTCGAATGTTCTTCAACGACTGTAAACTTGGTTAATAACAGCACCACTGCCATTGAAAGTGGCTGACTTACGCTCAGACTTGACTTTCTCAAAGATCTCATCAAACCATTTCGACTTCATCTCACCAATCGTCAACTTCATGACCAGATCCTCAACTTGTTCTTTAGACATGTCTGCGCTGAGCCGCTTCTTGATATGACTATCAGTCGAAGCAGTTGAACCGGAAGCAATGGATTCATCATCCTTGGGAACGGTCTTGTTCTGGGGTATTTGAATATTGCTCGTCTCCGCCTTGTGCATCCTCCCACCCGGCGTTCCTCCATTCATAGCTAACGCGGAGATCGGAGACGGCGATTGCCCAGCAAGCATAGTAACCTCACACGGCGGTAGCTCACTTTTTTTTTAATGAGAGGGAGAGCAAGAAGAACACAGCATGTAAAGAAAAAAGGGTAAGAAGATGAATGCAAAGTTGGTAACACACGAGAAGAAGAAGGAAGAAGTGTAAACGAAGGGAATTAAACCAACAAGTGGATAAAAGGCAAAAAGTGCAGCTTCATTAACTAGGGGGCGAAGAAAGAAAAGAAGTGCAGCAAGTGATAAGAAGGATGAGGAGGTGAGCTGAGCTGAGTAAAAGCAGAGTAGGATAGGTTTGGCTAAAGGAGGGACGAAACGTCGGGCTTATACATGCAGAAACGGATAACAACCTTGAGCAACTTTAAGACGACAAAGATAAATTATCAATGATCAGACTACTATAGAGTTAAACAGAAGATCAACTTGCACATGACACAAAAAAGGATCATCTTTGACCGCAACAAGACAGGGATCGCCCTCTGCAGAATGGAGAGAAATGGGTTACGCAGCAGCCCTGAGGCCCGCCGGTACCGTACAGTAGAGTAACTTACATCAACAGAAGAGAAGAGAAGGAAAGGAAATGTACCACGAGTAAGGGTCTTTACCGTGGGGAATGACAAGATAGGAAGTGATCGTGGTGCTGCGTTGCGTGGTCGGGCGAGCTGAAGCATTTCACAGAGACTACCTCTGGGTATACCCACAGTACAAGCAGTTGGTGGTCAAGGTGCAGCTTGATAGATCCCTGCATGTTGGCGTCAGGCTCTCCAATATGACATACATGCTTTCTACCACCGTCGTAACATTAACGGTCCATGGTATTATCAATAGGCAATTATAAACTATTTATGGTATACGGATGCAAGAATTAACTTGATATAAAAACCCACAACTTCAGGTGATGATAAGTCTCGGACCATGATTTAATTAACAGCGAGACTTATAGCTCCTCTTGTTGTAGAAAAGAATATCGGAACATTGAAGAATAAACATCCACATGTCACAATTCAAGAAAAACCCTGATTTTCCCTTTCCCCAACTGCTAGAATGCTCACTCATCACTCACCCAACCCACCACACCAAAGGACCCTTTTCCCCTTTCATAGCAAAGAACCACGCTCCCTCTCTTCATTGGGCCGCAATGTTCACGAGGTGATCGTCCAGGAAAGCGGCCTTTTCCATTGGAACACGCATAAAACGTTTCGTCCCAAAGCCCTCATTGGATACTACTTGATCCTTTGGGGGACTAAGAAGGGGCAGGAATATGTATCAGATGAGGTGAGGGAGGCGAAACATAAGGAAAAAAAAAATGAAATTAAAATGTATGTACACCTAATACTACACTACATGATTTGAAACGCAAGATGCTATTGGAAAAGAAGATTAAAGACAAAGAAGCAAGAGAGTGGGACTTGGGAACATATATGACATATGGGATGCATATGATGTGAGTGAGATCGCAAGGCTCGGCAGATGTTCTGACCAACCAAGGAGTTTGTGATTCGGGGCATGCTGAATCATTGACGAACAAGTGTTTAATGGCTATTCATTTGAACCAAAAGACCCATATCTCCAATATATCCAACGGTTGACATTGGCGCGTTCGACGCGATTGCCGAGGATCAAAAGATGCAAGAGAGTTGCGGTCTGGAAGAAATGTCATTTCAGAAACACTTGACACGTTAAGCGCGTTACGCAGACTAGGAACAGGTATAGTCAGGAACAAACACAATATCCTATTCGTTATCCCTCACAGGCTGGGGAAGGTTAACGTTAACAGATCACGATGAAGAATTCGCCTTTTGCCTCACGACTTGATTTGGCACTTGATCATGCTCATCATTCGATTCGATTCTAAAACACCCAATAACTATGGCAACGACAATCCCTTTCAGAGCGCCATTGTGGTACAGACTGCAGGAGTCAATACATGACAAGCGTCCTATGGTGGTTAGAACGCCAACGCCTACGTTACTCCCGTGAACAAAAAATGCAGTCCCTGACAGTCACTGCTTTACGCCCCCCATTTCCCTTTAGTTCCCCAAAAACATTTACGCCTTGTACAACAGATCTAAGAATCCACTCGCCAGATCAACAACAACACTCTTGTTTGGCAAAGAGCCAGCAACACCGTACAGCGCTGAGGCATCACCCATGGCCTTACCATGTGGTCCCTTGCCCTCAACAAGACGAACACGCTCCTTCTCACGCTCTTCCTCAATGACAGCCTCGAGGTCGGCGATGAGCTTCTCCCAGACCTTGGTAATGGGTAGAGTAACGGCGACATGGATAGCGGGAGGGTTCTGAAGAGCGTTGAGATGCCATCCCTTGGCACCCATACCGTCAGCAATATCGTAGACGTTCAGATTGCGAGATGTGAATGCAACAACCGAGACAAGCGGCTTTCCAATAATCTCGAGCTCGCCACCCAATGCCGGGGTGGTCTGGATAGCTTCGGTGATCTTCTTGGCGGTTCCCACGATCTTGGTGCAGGCATCGATGTAACCGGCCTCACCCATGGTCATCAAACTAGCCCAGCAACCAGCGATGAGGGCACCAGGTCGAGAACCAGCCAGACCGGGAGAAGCGTAGACACCACCAGACCAATCAGGGGAAACAAAGTACTGGAACTTTCGAAGCTCGGCGGTTCGATAGAGGACAGTCGAGTTACCCTTGGGCGCAAAACCGTACTTGTGAGTATCACAGCTGATACTGGAAACACCCTTCAATCGGAAGTCGAAGAGCTGGGTTTCGAAACCAGCACGCTCGAGGAAGGGAACCAAGAAAGATCCCAGACAACAGTCAACGTGGAGCCAGAGGTTCTTGCGAAGGGCGAGCTTGGACAGAGCAGAGATGTCGTCGATGATACCGTGGGGGAAGTTGGGAGCAGAGCCGACTAGCAGAACCGTGTTGGGGTTGATCAAGCGTCGAACAGCGTTGACGTCAACCTGGTACTCAGGAGCTGGACAGGCGACGAGGTGAACCTTGATCTTGAAGTACTCAGCAGCCTTGCGGAAAGCAGTGTGGCCCGTCTCGGGGAGAATCCTGTTGTGGCTTGTTAGTATCGGTGCTCAGTAGCACGATGCTTGAGCTTGACTTACATCTCGGGCTCCGTCACTCCACGCTCAGCATATGCCTTTTGGCGAGCGGCCAGACAAGCCATGAGAATACTATCGGTTCCTCCGCTAGTGGATGTACCAGCAGCTCCAGGAGGGGCATGGAACATGCTCAAAACCATGCTCACAACTTCAGCCTCCATCTTGCGCACACCAGGGAAGACATCAGGATGAATGGGATTGGCAACAGTAAACTTGCCAAACGCCTCAGTCTGCAGAGCCAATAGCTCATCCTCTCCATGGTACACAGCACCAGAGACATAACCATCCTCCCAGCGGGTATGATCCATGTTGGCGAGGTTCTCGAGCTCGGATCGTACGACATCATGAGAAAAGCCCTCCTTTGGTAGGGTGAGATAACGAATCTGGTCTTTGGGAACTAGCTTGTCGGATATCTTGGCCAAAGACTCGTTGACCTGCTGCTGGACCTTGCCTCGCACGCCAGGGGCTCGAAGAAAGTAACCGTAAAGGATGCGGCGGATGTTGGTGTATAGCTCGACGACAGAGCCGATAATACCACGACCTCTGAGCTGCCAGAATGCGCGACGAGTCCATCGCCAAACGAAGAGGAAGAGGAGAATATTGCGCAATCTATAATGGGAACAGCCATGGTTAGTATTTGCGACACCAATTGCTTAGTCGGGGCTTGGAGGCGCATCATGGTGATGCATTGTTAGTGGCATCATGACTTACAGATCGAGGTTCAGCAAAGGCCAAGAAACATTATGTCTACTGCGCTTGACGGATTCAATACCACCGCGCAAGTTGGCAGGAAGACGGGAGAGACTCCCGATATGCGGAGGAGAAGCCATTGTTGCTCGTATTAATTGAAACCAAAGACACAAACAATAATGAATGACAATTTAAATAACTTTTTTGAAAAGGGAGGCTGCTGAAGGTTTTAAATAAAACCCAAACAGAGAAAGGAGCTTGACGTCGTTTAACAGGCACGGAACCTTATGGATGGATGGATCCAATATCGCGGGGCATAGCCAGTACTTGGATATTTCTTAGCGCATCTCGTCTCGGCACCTCACCCATCACATGCCTTGGCGGGGGACCGGCCTCCGCGGGGACCTAGTCTAGTACGTGTAACCCCCTAAAGTTATAGTGCTTGAACCCTCTAACGCGTCCCCGTCTCTCCACTGTAAACGGATCGTGGGCCGAGGCGAGCGACCCTCCATGGGTGGCATATCCCTGTCTCGACGCCGTAATTGTACATGACGAGTTGCTTGCTTTGAAGCACCTTTTTTTGCATCTGGTGATGCGTGTCGTCTCGTTTAGAATACAGTTTGTATCTTAAAGGATGTGATAAACTATCCTGTTCGGGCCAAAAGACCCGCCACAATGCAGCTCTCTGCTGTGATAAGAGTTCGTCCGGCTGTACAACCCCCCATCCATGTTCGGGCTATCTACAGACTACATGTAGCTATTCCAGATGAGACGAGGTGGGTTGGCCAGACTTTTAGTCGGAAGATCGGACAGGATAGTTACATCAAGAACTGCCGGGGGATGCAAAGTATAATCGATTAGAACAACGATACAAGGATCCGAATATCTCTCGGTTTCTGGTCAGTTGGTGTAAGAGCACGATCTCTAGACTAGACAAACTCGCACTCGCAAACATACTAAATCATTGGTCAACTAGACATACAGAATGCGAACTAACAACTTGCTTGCTGAAACCATTCAAGTCTATCAAACACATTTGCCAAAGAGAGGCAATCTTTGCGACTGCATCATCCTTGCTCATTCTACAGAAGAGGTCCCGGTTCCTTTACGGTGGTCAACTGCGGCGGCAACTTCTAGAATTAGAACACGAAGCTCCAAGATCCTGAGGCAAGCTCTCTATCGCCTAAATCTCACCCATATCATCAAAAGTGTACGAACAGACACTCGTTGTTCAACCTCTCACTTCTCAGAACGTAGCTTCATACAATCGAGTCGACGATACAAAGACTAGACCAAATGCTCAGTTTCAAACCATATAAGCTAAATGCAACCAATAAATGCCCAATGAACGCCAAGAAAAATACCCATTGGCCTTTTCCCTTGTCCGATCCTATAAGCAAGCCCCTCCGAATATATATCACAAAACGCCCAATGACCTGTGCTCAAATGCCTTATGTCATGTCATGATGCTCGTTTCCTTCTTCTACGCGACCTCGTTACCAAACTTTTTTCTCAACTGCTGCTGGTAAACATGCGACAGCTTATCGCACGACGCCTGGCCTGTGACGGTGCAGTCGACCATGAGCGTGACAAAATCGCCGTCCCTATAGGCGTTGCCCTCCTTGTTACGGCCGTATGAGGCAATTGTGCGTTGGGGTACGAGCGCGAGCTTGGATAGAATGGTTGGGTGCCATTGAACGATGTGTTCCTGCAAAGAATATTAGCCCAGACTTCCTATCAGTGTACTCGGTTCAATTTACAAGAGCATGGCGCTCTGCCTTTTCAAAGTTGTAGCTCTGGTACAGAGGGTCCATCCAAGTTTCGATAAAGAACTTTGCCCAATCGCCATTCTTGAGGACGTAACTATTAGTGACCAGTCCAACTTCGTCCTGGCTGATGACAAAGTTCACGTCTTGACCCTTCAGGTGAGAAAACGTTTTGATGATGCTGTCCGGAGGCACGACAGACCAATCCCTGATCATGAGACTCTCCAGTGTTGCCGGCTCCATCACTTGCTCCTCCAATGTCTTGTCGAGCTCCATGATGTAGGCGTTCTGATCGAGGAACCACACATATGTGGCGTCAGGGTATTTTGAGAGCGCATGTCGCACTGCCATGATCTTGGCCCAAGACTTGGGAGATTCGCCCGTGTTGTAGTCGCTAACTTTCACCACCATGGCTTCATATCCTACAGCCAGAAAATTAGTCCACGTCTAGGTATCCAACATCCGTGATCACCTTACCATGTCTTTTGGCATACTGCTCGCGGTTGTTTCTAATCGATTCCAGATAGGAAGTACTGTACTCTGAATGATCGGAGACTGTTACAACGACAACTGGAGGATTTCCTGATGGTACATGCTCTCGGTAAGGTGAGCCGACCTTGGACCCAAGCAAAAGGTAAAGCAGCCCAAAAATGCCTAGAAAACATAGAAGAAGGGTCCTCTTGCGAAGTCGTCGCAGAATCGGCGGTATATTCGCAGAGCGTCGCCCGAAGGGGGGTGGGTTGGAGTTCTTCCGAGGAGGATATGCGAATTGCATGATGGGCGAGTTGTGAGTCGACGCCGATCGATATGAGGTTTTTAAGAGTCGCAGTAGATTCGATGCTGTCCCCAATAACCGAGAACAGCCAATGCGACAGTTTAAGGTCTTCTAATCGTGGACACTTTGGAAGATAATCAGGGTCTCGTATAAGCTCGATAACTGGCCGCTGTATATTGTGTTCAAAAGAGGGATCCTTGGTCGTTGCAGAAGTCGAGAAACGAGCGAAGGTGAGCAATCAGGTCCGCAATGGGTAAAAGAGACAATCAAGGAGCCATGGCTGGCGCAGTCAATTGATGATAGATTGGCTTTTTGTCCAGCCCGACGGAATTCATGAGTGATGGCCCACATCTCTTGTCTGCTACCCGTATTCAGATGCAGGGATCAGGACCCCAAATTCCAACGTCATCTCGGTGTCGGGCGGATAAATATCCGACTTAGACAATGGCAAAAAGGCGCAGAACAATAGAAGAATGCAGTGAATACGATATAAATTCGTATTGATATGGCGTACGTTTAGGCTGTCGTTTTGCTTCTCACCACGTTCATGTCAATACGGGCGACAGCAGATATACTTCTTAGAGGATAACAGAACAGTTGACCTATGGGCTTAGACCCAAGAGTCTGCTCTAGCATCATTTAAACTGAAACTAATTTCCATATCTTTATGCTTTTATAGCCAAGTCTTCCATTTGCGGACTGCCTATGGCAATGTAAGAACACAGCAATAAGGATGTGGTACACACAATCTTGTATTTCAGGTGAATGATGGACGTGAGGTACTGCAGATGAAATGGAAGAGGTCCGTCTGACCGTCAATTATAGGTATTTATGAGAAGAAGTATGTATCAACCAACATTCGACAATCTGCTCACTGCTTATGTACGAGGGTAGTGTACCCAGCAGATGCCTCACATCGTTATGAACGCCCAAAGGCATCACGATGCGTGAATGAAGGTTGATAATCTCATGCTGGCCAGCGAGGAAAGAACCAAAACGGTCCTTCACTCAAGGCACAACCGAGCGTAAATCTTTGCACACAGACTAGTCGACTTGACACGGAAGAGCAAGGTCTAGGCAACTTAAGAGTGTGCAAATACATACACGATGTTTGCAAAGCATTTGGGTCATGAAACAAAACAACATTTCCAGGATCAAAAAGCCTGGGGAGCTTCATTGGTCTTTCTTACTTCCCTCGTCTTCATTCTCGTCATCGTCATCATCTTCTCCGACATCGACAACCCTGTCGCTCACGTTCTTGAGCACACGAGCGCTCAGCTTCTGAACAAATTTCCAAATGCCCATGAGGAATGTGAATGCGCCAATGAGAACGAATATCAGGCTGATGTTCTCGACACGGTTTCGACCAGTGCCTCCTCTCCTGCCACCACCTGCCACCCCGCTGTTTCGAAGCTGCCACCAATGGAATGGATTCACAGTAAACATCGTCTTGAATAGTCCAACAATTCCCAGGGAGAAAAACCCCTTGGTGAAATGCTCGATCCACGAGGTGGGCTCTGGTGGTGGAGGTTGCCTCAGAGCTTCAATATCTGTTACCACGCTTGTGACAGTTTCGCCGAGGGTTCCAATCGGGTCGGACCATAGATCGAAGAGAGGATCCGCAATGAACCCAAGCAGGAAGATGCTCAGTACGCAAAAGCAAAGGGTCAAGCCGACCTGTGCCCACTTGCTGCTCAAAACGGAGCCCCAGTGTAATCGGGAAATGCGATAGGTGAACTTGCAGGTCGGACATTGCCAGTAGTTCCTTACTTCCATAGGGTTTGCAAGTCTCCATGCGTTGAGGCACCCTTCGTGGACATATTTTTGCGATCCCTTACACTTGCATGGTGATAACAACCTTCCCAATTCCGGGTCGTCAGAGACGTATGTAGGTCGAGATGATCCCGTCTGGATGCCAAAAGTAGTCGACTGATCAGGAAACTTGGGTTCTTCCGCATCGAAGCAGATACGACAAGTGCGCGTGCCATAGCGCTTGTTTCCAGGCGCGGGGCGTGGCTCCTGCTCAGATGACGTATCCTTTCGCGATGTAGCACCTGCTTGGGGAGCAGTCCAAGCATATTGCGATGATCGACGAGGCTCTGGTTCGGGTTCACGAGGAGCAGAATTGTCTCCTACCGAGGACCAATCCCAAGTAGGGCGCGCATCCATGATGATTCACGTGGACCTGTGGATGTGAAAAAGAAATAAAGGTAATGAAAGTAAGTAGCAGGACGAAAACAAAAAATGCGGAATGTGCGAGTACGTAGTCGGCCGTTGAGGCGTGCCAGGCGCAACCTACATGTTTTTGCAAAGCTGAAAGTTAAATGAGACTGACAGGAGAGCGGGGAAAGCAACAGCTCGCCAAGATCATGACCAGGACATGTAATATGCAAGAGGCCAGCTCAGCCTTTTTTGTAGGAGAAGATTGAGGAAGAAAGCCGAACCAGCCGTCACCAAACTGCAAGAAGAGCTCTGCTTTGTGTGGAGCCACGATCCGGTCTTCGGATAATCTGTTGCCCCGCGTACAGCTCCCGGCGGTTGAGCTAGACGCGCAGCTGGGCCTGCCTAGAGGCTACAGCTGCTTTGGCAACACCAAAGCTCCAGTTGTAGCCTTGCTCGATATCTCCTTGTCAACCCCACGAATTGATAAACGACCATAGTTCAACCATCACCACATTCAGATCGAGTTTATCAACCCACAACTTTGAGCTATGGCGGATCGATACTCCTTCTCCCTCACAACCTTCTCCCCCAGGTATGTTTCGGTGACGACACTGCTATCTTGCTATGGGAACATCATGGCTGACAATGTTGTAGCGGAAAGCTGGTACAGATTGGTACGTAATTGCTCTGTGTATAGCTTGGGAGCTATTGCAGGTCGAAGCTTCTTGCAAATAACTCGATGCCGAAAACTAACATGACGAAATAGAGTATGCTCTTAACGCTGTAAACCAGGGTATCACTGCCCTTGGCATCAAAGGTTCGCGCCGCCTTCAAGATCTTGAGGAGCTCCTACTGACCAACAAAAGCCACCAACGGTATCGTCATCGCCACCGAAAAGAAGTCATCATCTCCTCTTGCCGACCAGAGCTCCCTCTCCAAGATCAGCGACATCACCCCCAACATCGGCATGGTATACTCCGGTATGGGCCCCGACTATCGAGTATTGGTGGACCGAGCACGCAAGGTTTCGCATACCGAGTATAAGCGCATCTACAACGAGTACCCCCCTACCAGAATATTGGTGCAGGACGTCGCCCGAGTTATGCAGGAGGCCACCCAGTCAGCCGGTGTTCGGCCCTATGGTGTGAGTCTGTTGATTGCTGGTTGGGATGAGGGCATTGAGCCTGAGGAGGAGAACAAGACTTCCCTGGAGGATAGCGAGGAGAAGAAGGTCAACAGAAAGACCGGAGGCATTCACAAGGGTGGTCCTATGCTGTACCAGGTCGACCCCTCTGGCAGTTACTACCCATGGAAGGCCACAGCCATTGGCAAGAGTGCAACCAAGGCCAAGACATTCTTGGAGAAGCGATACTCGGAGGAGCTTGAGCTTGAGGATGCTATCCACATTGCTTTGTTGACCTTGAAGGACAACATTGAGGGCGAGATGAACGGTGACAGCATCGAGATCGGTAAGCTTTAAATGATCCAATAGCTGGAATTATACTAACATGTTGCAGGTATTGTTGGTGCCCCCGCAGAGCACCTTCTGGGTCTCGAGGGCGTTGAGGGGGCTACTGGACCCCGTTTCAGAAAGCTGACCCCTCAAGAGATTGAGGATTACCTGACGAGTCTATGATTACCCTTATGCAGATGAACACAACGAGAAGCCTTGTACAATAGAGGGTCACTGAGCTCAATAGAGCTGGTTCTGATAGAAGGGCAGCTCAGAATGAGCTTTGAGATTATTTTGATTTCGTCTTTGCCGTGATTATAAACGATGCCCTTGGACCAGCTTCAATAGCCACCACCTCCTCACCTGGAGGAAGTATAAAATCCATCTTTGACCATAATGCACTCTCTTTTACGGATCTTCCAAGACCGATCTGGCCATTCGTGTTGTCCCCTATCACATAAATGCAACCGTCAGTAGTAAGAGCAATCGCATGCGACTCCCCAATTGCAAAATCCTGCACATCTTTATCCCCGTCAACTTCCACGTAGCTTGGTAGAGTATCAAGATCAGTGAATGCGGCGTATCGATTTTGTGAACCGGGTGATCTCATGCCCCAGAGGTACATCCCGCCGCTCTCTGTTAGGGCTCCAACGGTGTATCCTCCAGCAGATATCTTCTTTATAGATTCGCCGAGATCAGTAAGATCTTCTACGACGTTAGGTATGTGGGCAGGACTATGAACGATCAGTTAGTACTGCATTTATGTAAGTGATCTTGGACACATACCATGATTCGTCCACTTCGCGACCAAGACAGTCTCGAAATCGAGGATCACCACAACTGAGGACGGTCCCATTTTCAAGAAGAATTATGAAACCGGTATCATAAGCTGCTATTTGGCGAACTACAGACTTGCAGGGCCATGTCTCGGTGCACTTGTCGGCCTTCCATGCAGCTAAGGAGGGATACTGAACAATGGCTTGAGTTGGATGTTCAGAATCTGAGTCTTGCACAGTCGTGACTTTTCCATCTCCTGACTCGGCACTGGGCGAGTCGAACAAGCAAGTGTTGGTGGCTTCACGATAGAGAAGCTTGCTGGGGTATAACCCGGCATAAGACCATGTATTGTTTCGCTGCACTACGGGGTATTAGAGTGGTGATGAACAGCATAACAGAATGATGGTAACTACCTGCGGTATAGCTAATCTTTGGAACAATACGATCGATAGCTTTGGCTGCTAGCACTTTTGTAAAAGTGAACAAATCGTCGGGCTCTTCAGCAGTTGGCGAGGATTCAAAATTGAGCTGGTTCCACGCATTCAAGCCCGCTGTGTACAGACTCATGGCTTCATCTGAGGAAGACGAGATTATTGGAAGTTCCATAATAAAAAGGGTGAAAGAAATAGATTGTCTGGCGGTTGAAGAGTTTCGGAGTGGTATAAGTGGAAAGTGAAAAGATGCAAAATACTGACTGGCATGTAACGTAGAACTTGTATAAGAGACAAAATAACTCAGCCATATTAGGTGGTCTCAGACCTGCTATTAGGCTATTTATTTTCTGTATCCTATGGAAGCTTAGGTCTTGTGTTGTCGTCGCCCCTCCCTGTCATGCACCACTGCCTAATCCAACCACATTCACCTCCGCGTTGCGTACAGTGTATCTTTAGTCGTAGTATTTACAGATATTGTAGATTTGGTTAATAAATGTAATGGTATGTACTGCTACTTTCTCTCTATTGTTTAAGTTACACTCGTTGATCTATAGTAGCAGACAATACGCACGGCGACGGGCCAACTGGCGTCCAATCAATAGAAATTACAACCAGAACAATAGGATGAGTTAAAAAGAGAGTAAACACTCAAGGCTAAAGCGACCTCAATGATAAATAACTCCAATTCTTATACGACATCCAGATTTGATATCTGATATGTTCTTTTCAAAACCTCTATAAACTCCAACTGCAGTCAGAAACTCTACCCTGCACAATCCACTTCCAACAACGAATACCTTGTTGGCAGTGATACACTGCCACTTTTGCAGCTGGTCGGCCTCCTACAATAGACTGGGCTATTTCATCTCTCACACCCTACCTACACAATACACAGGGCTCCCACTTTCATATTTACTAGCCAGTGCCTTTTGAGAGCATTGGCTGTTGCTTGGTCGGCCTCCTCCAACTCCAAATACCTAATCATCCATCTACCCATTCACACACGAGATACTGTGAATTAAACAGAACATTAGACTGAGGCTACAGGACCTTAGGCTAAAGTATTTGTTCATTCTCCTAATTCTCAGGATAATCACAGACCTTCAGTGTGCGGACCACCACCTGAGCTCACAACTGACGAGCAGTTGCCCACCACGCCCACCTACAAACGAAATCTCCCCCTCTACACCACTCACCCAAAACTCAGCTTTTGCAAATCCCTTCTCCTACACACTCACTTTTTTCTTCATACCAGAACACTTTTTTGGCATATTTCTTGCATGCCCCTAAGAAACCAACATCACCTTAGACTTCTTATTTCCTACACTTTTGATCATCTACTTTTTGATAATAGGATACCTCTTCAGTTTACCTTGCACAAACGGAGATTGGCTCCTAGGTGTCTTCGACAGACCAAGATGCTGTCAGGCACGCATTCACCCTCCCCATCGGAGGTTGGGACAATAGGATCGTCCCTTCCCGAAAATCCCATTGTCGACGAGATGTCGCACCAGTACAGAATCAACGAACCGTTGATATCTATTGCCGCCGAAGACCGAACTGAAACAGCTGAGATTCAAGACCAGCCTCGGGACATCACTGATCCAGAGGTTGTGAATCCTCGCGGGTACCAGAAAGAGATGCTCGAGCAAAGTCTCAAAAGAAACGTGATCGTTGCAGTGAGTCATGTATCATCCGCCCAAATCGCATCTCTGCTGACCTCCATGTTTAGATGGACACAGGAAGTGGAAAGACTCAAGTGTACGTTGCTTGCACATCACGAGAAGAAGAGAGAGACTGACTTGAGCCTGTAGAGCCGTCATGCGCATACAACGAGAACTCGAGACGTGTTCACCAGAAAAGGTTGGTGAACAAACGAACACCTGTTACTGGCGACACTAACAAAGACAGATCATCTGGTTTTTAGGAAAGACAGTATCCCTTTGTGAGCAGCAGTTTAATGTTATTCACAGACAAATGCCGTCGGTCTCAATGAAATTGCTTACTGGTCAGTTGAATATAGATGCGTGGTCCGAAGATGTCTGGCCCCGTATCCTCAAGGGAACCCGAATGGTAGTCTCAACCTTTGATATACTGAGGGACGCCCTGGACCACGCATTTGTGAAAATGGATATGCTAGCATTGATCGTGTTCGATGAAGGTGAGACAACGCTGACACTGACACTGACAATACTATTACTGACGTTAATGTAGTTCATAACTGCGTAAAGAACAGTTCAGGACGAAAGATAATGGTAAACTTTTACCACGAGCACAAGAAAGCGGGTATGCCTGTGCCCGCCATTCTTGGCTTAACAGCCAGCCCGGTGCAATCCAAATCGAAACTCGATGAGACTCGTGATCTCGAAGTTACCATGGATGCGTTGTGCGTAACTCCCACTGTTCACCGCAAAGAGCTGCTTCAGCATGTAAACAAGCCCAATCTTACCCGGGTATTGTACGTGGAAGAGCATCCGACCCGAACCCCCCTGATGGAGACCCTGCAGTCCGAGTATGCGAGCATGAACTTGGCCCAGGACCCCAGTATTGCTAGAATTCGTGATCTTGTGGATACAAACCAAAAGACCCGAGCCGACATGATGATGCTTCTAATGAAGCATGGCACCTTTGCTCAGAACCAGCTCAAATCCCTGTGGCACAAAAGCAAGGACATTCTTGATGAACTTGGACCATGGGCTGCCGATAGGTACATTTCTGAGCTCGTCAGTCTCTTTCTGGAGAGAGTCGACTCGCCAGCGAATTACAGTGACGCGTGGACCAGCGAGGATCGAACGTACCTGGCCGGACATCTCAGGCGTATCGTCGTTCTTCCACACCAGCTGAAGTTACCGGCCAAACACAACATTTCCGACAAAGTGGACAAGCTAATCCAAGAGCTCCTTTCAACCGAAAAAGAAGTGGTTGGCATCATCTTCGTCCGATCGCGGGCGGCCGTCAACGTTCTTTGCGCTCTCTTGAAAGAGCATCCTGACATTCGAAAAAGGTATCGGGTCGGTTCCATTGTAGGATCCTCAAGCTCCAAAATCCGCCGCCAGAACATGTACGAATATCCTGCAAATGTGAGTAACGACACATTGCGCGACTTCAGGTCAGGCGCTATTAATCTTCTGGTTTCGACAAGTGTTCTCGAAGAAGGAATAGACGTTGCCGTTTGCAACTTGGTCATCTGCTTTGACGAAACGACGACTCTAAAATCACACATCCAACGCCGCGGACGTGCCCGAAAGCAAAGGTCCAAAATGATTGTCCTTCAGAAATCCACATCTAATGCACAGGAGTGGGATTCTCTTGAAAAGGAAATGAAGAGTCGCTACGAGCACGACAGGGACGAATTAGACAGATTGGAGATGGAAGCTCGAGCTGAAACAACGAATTCCACACTTTCTTACACCGTCCCGAATTCAGGGGCCAGACTGGACCTCGAGAACTCTAGACAACATCTAGAGCACTTTTGCAGCAAGGTATTTCAGAGGGACTACGTGGATTCGAGACCCGTTTACGTGTTCCAAAAGACGGAGTCAGGAACAGGTACTTCTACATTCAGTGCGATCGTAACGCTTCCATCGGCATTGCCCCAACACCTTCGCAAGTTTCAGGGTCGAGGAGGATGGAAGTCGGAGAAGAATGCCATGAAGGACGCGGCCTTCCATGCCTACATCGCTTTATACCATGATGGACTGGTCAGCGACCACCTCCTCCCTCTTAATGCGGATGTCCGGCAAGCCGAAGACGAAGGCAAACTAACAGAGCCCGAGGTTCTGTTCAATCCATGGCTAGATATCGCACAAAAGTGGGAGGCAACTGCCGATAAATGGCTCTATGCTTACGAATTCGTCGACAATGAGTATGTCACACCGCTCCGGTTCGAGATCGCTCTACCTGTAGAGCTACCGCGACCCCGCGACATCATTGTTCACCCAGAAGAAGGAGTTATCTGGTCTGTCAGATGTACCTCCGTCAGAAGAATCTCACACGAGGAATGCTCGATCCTACCCGACCACACCTCGACGTTGTTGGCGATGCATTTCGGACATCGCTGGGTCGTTGAGGATCGGGACCATGTGATCAAGGTAATCTACGAAACCAAGGATCTTTCACGGGATCAAATAGGATCTGTTCCCTTCGCCGAGAGTATCGATGCTGTTTTGGGAAAGAAGGTCCTTGTCCGAGACCTTAGAAAGACCCCCTTCCACTACGTCCAAACCCTCCCTTCAAAGCCTCTCCGTGAGCATGTCCAACACCCTTTCAATGAGTACGAGGATGCCCCAGAAGAACCCTATTTGGTTGTTGAGCAATGGACTCGCAGATCAGACCTATTCCATGCATTGAGGCCCGATCAGAGCAAGAGTTTGTCCTCTAAACCCTACCGTTGGGTTCTACCTATCTCGCGTGCCACAGTAGACAAAGTTCCGCGACGAGCCGTTAAGTTCGGCATGCTGATCCCCTCAATCATCCATGATCTAGAGGTACAGCTAATCGCATCGGAACTGTCCTCGACACTTTTGGCGCCAGTTGGTATCACAGATTTGCAGTTGGTGCTAGAGGCCATCAGCTCGCGTAGCGCCGCAGAGCCTCTAGATTACGAGCGGTTGGAATTTCTTGGCGATTCGATTTTGAAGTTTTGTACTGTTACCCAAGCCTATTCTGAGCGTAAGTTTCCCAGATCCTTTTATCGTCGACTTTTACTGACTAGTATTATAGACCCCTTTTGGCCCGAAGGTCTACTCAACCACTTTAAAGACCGACTGGTTTCCAACACCCGGCTTATGCGCATGTGCCTTGAAACAGGCCTCTCCAAGTTCATTCTGTCCAAGTCATTCACTGGCATCAAGTGGCGACCCCTATATCGAGATAACTTCCTAGATGTGAAGCCGGTTGATGACGTATCTCGTTTCATTGGTCCAAAGAACCTTGCCGATGTTGTTGAGGCACTCATTGGAGCCTCCTTCCAAGACGGGGGAATGAACAAAGCTCTAAAATGCATCAAGGTGTTTTTGGGTACTAAATGCAATTGGTTCGAAGAAGGAATGGCTAGAGATGTACTCTTCCGCGCAGCCCCCAGCGGCGTACAGCTACCTCCTACCATGCAACCCCTCGAAACCCTAATAGGATATGAATTTCAGAAAAAGTCCTTACTCGTCGAGGCCATGACCCATGGATCATATGCAGCTGATGCGCAGCAGCGATCCTACGAACAACTTGAGTTCCTTGGCGATGCTGTCCTGGATTACATCGTTGTAACGCGGATGTTCCAGTTCAGTCCACCAGTACCCAATGGGAGGCTCCACATGATCAAGACCGCCATGGTGAACGCAGAATTTCTGGCTTTCACCAACATGCAACATGGACTCCACCGACAGGAAATCGATTTCCAAGATGGCGAGCCAGTGTCTACAGAAATCAGCCTACCTATCTGGAAGTTCATGCGCCACAGCTCCCCAGAGATGGGTAGGATCATGAAAGAGACCGAGGACCGATTTGACAGTCTTCGAGATGAGATCAATGCGGCCAAGAGAGAGGGAACACACTACCCCTGGACACTTCTCGCACGTCTCCACCCCAAGAAGTTCTACTCAGATCTTTTTGAGGC
Source organism: Fusarium transvaalense (assembly GCA_013623685.1). NCBI lineage: Eukaryota > Fungi > Ascomycota > Sordariomycetes > Hypocreales > Nectriaceae > Fusarium > Fusarium transvaalense. The sequence continues at coordinate 49,446 of JABFFG010000229.1, forward strand.
AGTCCTAGGTGCGATTTGGGTGGATTCAGGGGATATGGATGCATGCGCAGGCTTCCTTCACAGATTCGGCATCTTGCCCTACCTCGACCGGATTCTCACCGAACATGTGCATGTCCAGCACCCCAAAGAAGAACTGTCCAAGCTGGCTGTCAACGAGAAGATGTCCTACTCATATACCACAGTTGATGGCCCCATCAAGGAATACCTCTGCACCGCCCGGATCGGAGATCGCCCAGTTGGCGTTATTTCAGGAGCCATCAATAAGCTTGAGGCCATGACAAAAGCTGCCGAAGAGGGCGTAAAGTTTTTGAAGGGGGAGCAGGGACGGTGTGAGAAGGCAGCTGCAGACGAGGTGAATGCCTTTTTTGATGCGATGGACCTCTCTTGATTAGACGGTGGAAGCATAAAGGATGAGATCGTTTATGCTGCTTGGATCAGCCTTTTAGGCCATTTGTTTTATACCCAAACTAAGAGGTTGACTTTTCTGTTGCCAGCTCAAGCGAGTTCAGATTTCAGAGAGAAGGAAGGCCACAGACAGCCTCCATATAGAGACAGACCATTGCTTGTAACATCATTGAACGAGCTATAGAGAATTGCCTTTGGCGTTTTTATAGCATATTTGTTCCATCTAAACTTGCTTTCCGAGCTCTTCTAAAATAGTGTCCACTGTCCACTCAAATGTCTTTTCAATATCCCCATCAGCACTCACATCACTCTGCACCTTGATACCTTCCTTATCCAAAACATCCTTCTTGAACTTTCCCTCTACATCGCCGTCCTCAAACATCCAAGCATGCTCCTCTACATAGTTGGGCCAAACGATCTTATCAACGTAACCTGGAGGATCCGCCCAGAAGCCTTCGAGAGTGACGTATCCATCTCTAGCCTCTCTCCTCGCCTTGGCTTTCGCATAAGTCGTCCTCAAGAAGAGTTTGATATCCAAGCTAGGCTTTATAGCAGCCATTGAGGGCGAGTAGAGAAGGAATCCGTCAAAGAGACATAGACGAAGGTTATTGCGGAGAGGATGGTCTGGTCCTAGAGCAGCGTCCACCTTGGCGCGCTGAGCGGCGATCGTGGCATCTGGAACGGGACACTTGCCCACAGAGTTTTGGTCCTCTTTAGAATCGAGAGTTGGCTATAGGATGGGGTATAAGTATGGGTTGCTGTGGCTGAAAAGTCAAGACAGGGACGGGAACTTTACAGGAAAGGCAGCGTGTTGACGGATATAAGCGAGGGACTCGGCCATAGCAGGGATATCGATGGCCTCGGCACAGTCCCAGTCTAGAAGCCCGTTCTTTGTAGGTAATCTAAACTGTTGTTAGCCAAAGATCCACAGGTATAAGTAGTAGGCTAACATACTCATTCTCAGGTCTATAAAAGTCATCTTCGTGCAGAATAAAAGTGTGGGGGAAAATGTCCCGCAACAACCTCGCAAGAGTAGTTTTCCCACTCGAGGAACACCCCGAGATGCCTACTATGAGAGCCTTGTTTTCGCTCATGATGCCAAGTTATCCAAACTAAGAGTCGTGTAACAAGGTACGAGTTCTGTTGCTATTTGTGAGTTGCTTTTTGATGTAGTTCAGATGTGGTTGGTTGGACGAACTTGTCAATTATGTTAGGACCCCATCTATTGCTCGGGGGTAACAGAAAAGCTGATCTATAAGCTTTAGGCAACTAAAATAAAACGATCTAAGAGTATGGGCTGAAGCCGCACAAGCTGATCTACTAATTTTATCTCGTAGACTCTCCCAAGTCCAGCTTTCTAACCCACCCGAGGCCCACGCAAAGTCCCGACGCATGTGCAGGGGAGGGCTTGATAGTGGCGTCAGCCGTGACTTACAGGGGTTCGCTCTGGCTGAATATCATCTTGGCATGTAATACTTTGATATTGCTGTGTTTTGAGTTCTTACGACATGTTCTAAACATAAGTTCTGTTATGCCACAAGTTTCTGAAAGACCATGTCAACTATTGTCCTCCACATATGCTGTCAAAATACTCTATAGTCCTAACGCTCTCTCAACTACCGATTCTAGACTCGACCAATCCTTTCCTTGTTGAGTTTAGCCAAAGAATCGAAGAAGAACGAACCACAGACATCGTCCGTCACATTGGGTCAAACGACTTGCTAGCAAGAGAAGAAAGCCACAGCTCATTTTAGATACAGTAAACATGTCCCTACGTGCGACAACACTTTGCTACCATTGGTACATTCACATGCAAGAGGTTAGGATGACTTACTCGAATTAGACTTAGACTTAGGCTTATTTTGGAGCCCGAATTAAGGGATGCCAAGTAAGGGAGGATTATATGTACATAGTGTACCCGTCCGTCGTGTAAGTCAAGCCAACAAAAAAAAGAATAGTCCAGTTGGCTACACCACAGTTTCTTTTCTCAGCTCCGACGCTATTGATCTTGGCCTCACATGTCTCCTTTTCGCCTTTTTTCTCCATTCTTGACGGTGATTTGAGCTGAAAAGACTTTCATCTCAAGCATGCCAAGGTCTCGACATGATGATTATATGAAACAAATTCGAGTCATATAACAAGATTCCAACAAACAAATTAGGCATCTTACCCAGTAACTCCCGATCGATACATACCAGACGCCTCTCCCGTATC
>JABFFG010000230.1:0-21253 GCA_013623685.1 Fusarium transvaalense
ACCCCAACCCGGACAACCCCCCTCCCAGCTCCGGCAGCCCAGGCGCCGGTCCCTGCACCTGTAGTACAGGCTCAACAAGCGCGAAGGGCGTCTGATGATGGTGTCCCTCTATGGCTAGATCGGGCCATTGTTGTGTTGGTGGTGCTTCTAGTGGCACTTGTGCTCAAGATCATCTTTGCTGTGTGAACATCCTATGTGTAGGCATTGAGCGTTTGTGCTTTCGTTTGGATTGGCGTACGGTGTATTTCTATCAGGTTTCAGTAAACCCAGGGAGCGAATTAGATATCCAGTTGAATTGAGTATCCCATCATACATGAAATCGGCCAACGATGCATGTAGCTGTTAACCAGACACATCAATAGGGCTGTATATAGTATCGTTTTAGATAGATGGATTTGTATTGTTGCCCCGGGACAAGCCTACAAGGTACGGATTGCATGCATGTTTGAATGGTACGACAGCAAACCTGTGTAACTCATTGGATTGTGATATTGTATGTCACGGTGACTAACGTGCCTAGGTAGTATTCAACGACAGGGAAAGCTCATTGCTGAGTACTCGGGGCATTGTTAACGGGGCAAAGAACCAAGTCACTAATCATCGCCAACCGAATGCAGCAAACATGGCTTACCTTATTTCCCTGCGGGGCCTCTCGCCTCAGCCAAGGCCTTCTCAATTGCTTCTCGCTACCTACAACAACTCAGTTCAGTTCGTCATCATCACTCTCAGATGCCAGCACAAGGATATACTTACAGCATCGGTGCCAAACCGCTGCACTGATATCGACCAGGTGGTTACCATTCCCTTACATTAGGTAATATTCTGACAAATGGAAGGTATAAAATTCTCCATAAGCTAGGCTGAGGTAGCTCTTCTATTACATGGGCCGCAAGAGACCAAAAGTATGCCTATTTCTATAATAGAGACTAGGGGAACGCTGCTTTCTGATTTGTACATGGGACAACCACTATCAATCAAGATCATAGACTTTGGAGAAGCCTTCTTTAGCAATGATGCACCAAGCGCGCTGCATACTTCATTACCTGTATGAGCAACAGAGATTTTTTTTGAGGACCGACTCGATTGTCGAGTAGACCTATGGAGTGTCGGCTGTCTGGTATACGAATATCTATTGGAATTTTTAAAGTAATTAAACTAATAGATGTAGATTTTCGAAGTCATAACGGGACAGCCTCCGTTTGATGTCGTTATGGTGACACCCTCTTTTCTCGTTGAGCAAATGATTGAGCTCACCTCTGACGAGCTTCCGTTGAGGTGGGAAGCCAAATGGCATGCAATGCGAGAAGACGTGCCTCAAATTGATAATGGAGACTTTACGCTTCATAGATGGCTACAAGGGGTTTACTTCGATAATGACAAACAGGCTGAGCTTACTGCGGAGGACATTGCGAGGATTGCCGAAGCAATTGCACGTATGTTGAAGCTGGAACGGTCTCTCAGAGCCACGGCAGGCGAAATTATATGTGCTATATTTGATCCTCTGAATGGGGACCTCTAGTTCCGCAAGGCGTAAAATATATTAGGATAATTTGAACTTGTGGCAGCTCTTGTCTGGTTTCACAACTCTAGGCTGCACCACACTGATGTTTATCTAGTCATACAGAACTGCTTCCATTAATCCCGCACTCCCTAATCCATGCTCTCATTATAACCCCTATGCTTGAACTGCCGTCCCCATTGCCAAGGGACAGCCAGCCACCACCACTCTCCCACCATGAGTCCTAGACCTTCTTCTGAGTACTTGAGAACGCCTGTTTTGACTCCCCAATCTATGATGAGCTTGGCCTCAAACTCCTCGAGAACAGGCTTGAGAGCATTGCATACGCCTTCGATCGTCATAAGACCTCTGTTCGCGTATACAAAGCAGAATGCACCCAGCACATCCATCCAGCGTTCCGCTTCCCTGCGTCCAAAGAAGTCAACCCATTGGGGAAGTACGCTGTTCTTGCCTTTGCCTGCGGTCGGGGGTCCTTCGAAGATGGTCTTGCGGAGGACATCGATCTCCTCGTCATACTTGTACAAGTCCGTGGGGACTGCTTCGAGGTCATGAGAATAGAGTGATTTCTTCAGCTTACGCATCTCGTACTGGCCAGGCTTGAAACCCAAGGGAATGTGAGGCACGTTTACTGGAACCAGTTTGATCCTTTCGCTCGCATTGAGGTTTATCAACGCCATTACCGACCCGTCGTTAAGTGTAAAGGGGATTCGATAAGCCTCGCCACGGCGGAAAACGGCGTCCAGCTGTGTTTTGAAATCGGCAGCGTCCTTGTATTTGGTGCGCTGCGCAAGCTTTCCGAGTACATGGCCAAATGCTTCGTTGAGTCTGAAAGGTCTCCCAGAAAGCGGCGGTCGCTTGCTCTTGCAGATTATGCGTTGCTGAGTCAAAGTATCGATGGCTTCCTTCAGTAGGAGGTTGATCTTGTCCTGATCCCCCCCTGCCAAGGTGGAGAATTTCTGCTTAATTTGTTCGACAGTATAGCGGCTTTCATCTGTGCAGCACAAGGATCGCACCCAAGACCTGGCAACAACATTTTCAGCGATTTCGATGTGCTCATCGCTAGGTTCAGTGAGCATATTGTTGACAGTAACAACAGCCGGCGTAGCGACGGCCTCGAAGCGGGCGAAAACAGATGTTTGAGGGTTGTAGAATTTCTCCCTAGGGTCTTCTTCATCGTGAGAAGTGACCTCCTGGAAGGTAAAATCGTTCTCTAGGGCATCCCTTGTTGATGGAAGATCAATGCCTCTTCTTCGAGGGAGCTCGAGTGTCCAGTCAATCAGGCCGTACCAGTCATAGTCCATCGGGTCCTCAAAGTCAAATTCCGGCAGCTCGTTCTTGGAATAAGCAATTATAAACCGGTCCTGGAAATCCTTGGTGAGTTTCCTGATATATGCACCCTGATCTCGGCGAGCGTCAACCCAGAATCGGCGCATATCCTTGAGAGAGAAATCGGGAAAGAGTTTGAGCAAGAGACCCCAATCAATCGATTTGTCGGCTCCGCCTAACAACACGCGTACAGAAACCAATGCAGCGAGGAGGCGCTCTGCTTCCTCTCCACGGATCAAAGGCGTAGGATCGACTTGGCTTTGTGTGTCCTCCACACCCTCAGGAAGGGGCAGCAAAGCTCTTGTAACGAGGCGCACACGTTTAACTCTCGGTTGCTGTGGTATTTGTCGAGCAGATGCTCGCGGTCGGCCGCCAGAACCACGAGGTCGGCCACCTCGACCTCTACGGCGGACTTGAAACAACCTGTATTTTGGTATTTGTAAAGACACGGGGAAGCTTGGCCATTCGAAACTGTCATCCTCTCCTTCCTCTTCCTCTTCAGAGGGGGAGTCCACGAGCAAAGCACGATCTGGGACGCTTTCAGGGAACGACTTAGGCGTAAGCTGCCATTCTGAAGGCCAGGAAATAGTGGGAATATCAAGATCTTCACCGCCGCCCTCACTAAAGAATGAGACAAAAATGTTGTAAGGGCCCGCTGCTCCCGGTGGTGCGTGGATAAAAGAGTCTGACCACGCGCGCTCAAGGTCGGTACAGATATATGTTCGCGCAACAAAAGACTGGTACGGGCTAAGTCCGCCGTGGCGCTGGAGATTTTGGCGATTGAGCGAATGAGCTTTCCGGTCAATCATTTCTATCATTGACGACCATGCGAACCAGTTGCGGTCGGGCATCCAACCCTTCAGCGTGTAGCTTGCACCCTGCATCTCAAAGTCCTGAGGCCCAATATATGGCCAAATACCATCGTAGCCGGAGACTATAATCGGCTTATCAAAGACGATTTCGCCAGACAAACGAGCTGGAAACCCATTGCTAAAGTAATACTCGGATCCCTCAACATCATCTTCATCCAAGAAGGTGTTAGGGTCAAGAAACCGAAGGGCCTCAGGCGCGCCATGGGAAGACTCAAAGTGTTCATAACGCACTGGTTCTCCAATTTCGTTTTGATATGCCCTCGATTTTGGAGGGCGCCCTTCAGGAAACGTACTCTTGCGTTTTCGGCCTCGTTTTAGCGGTGGTGGGAAATCATCGCCATCATCATCATACTCGTCCTGGAGGGCCCGTTTCTGAGCAGCTCGTGCAACATAGACGGGAGCGTCGAGCATCTCGACCTCTTCTGGAAGATCTCGACGACCACGCTTTAGCAAATCGCTGTCAACTTGAGCATCGAACGGAGGAGGAAGGTACGGATCCGGGTGGGCATCTTGGATCTTTTGAACCACTTCATCAGCCTCCGGAGAAAAGGGATCAATCCCAGGCCGGACGATGATGTGACACTTCTCGGTGACGCCCTTTCTGCTGCGAAACGTGAGCCAATGCTCAGCCACGCTCTTGTTTTTCAACAATTCTCGGAATGCGGCCTGGTATGTGCGGATTTGCGGCGCTACTTCCGAGTAGGACTCTGCCCATCGGATAGTGATGGCCGTCCACAAGGATTTGCCGCCCGGAAAGACACCTTGTTGCTCCTCCAAGATACCTTGAACGATCTGGGAGATGCGACTGTTCATAACAGCCTTAGAAAGTGGAGTGCCAACGGCTGTTGGTGTTTTGACCTTAACCATAGAGCTGGATCTACTGGGCGTTCCATTAGTCAAAGGCTGCAAGGATTTGGGCTGCTCTGGCAGAGGAGTTGCGACTAGCTGAGATCCATTTCTTTCAGGTTTGGGGCAAGGTGTCTTTGGAGAACCCCCAGGCAAATTTAACCGATTTAAAGACCCTAAGATCGGTCGCAGTTGGCTGTTTTCGCCTTGAACGAGGGCACCATTAGTTCCGTTCAAGAGCGAAGACTGCCTCGGCGAGTCGAACATGGTAACTGGAGGCCGATGAAGTTCTGTATTCGCATGAACCTTGAAGCTGACGGTCGGCCGTGAAGACCATGTTGGACGAGCAGCGACAGGACCGCGTAATGTCGAGACTCGTTTCGGTGTCGGCCCATCCTCAAGCATGGGGCTGGGTTCTTTATCACGTTTCTTTTCCAGGCGCTCGTCGGAGCCCTTTTCTTGACCGTTGTCTTCCTCGTTGGGCAGTTCTGTGTCGTCCTCCGGTGCGACTTCTTCTCCTTCTTCTTGATCTTGTTGTTTATCGGCAATAGGGGTTGCGCTAGTCTGTTCTTCTTCATCAATCTCGGACGCAGCTCTCTTTCTTCCGCGCCGAGCTGGCGTTACGGTTGATTGATCAAACGATGGGTTGCACGCCGTTCTGGATTTGGTGAGATGATACAGTAACCCGTTGTCATTCTTCCATGCTTTGCCGCATTTTTCGCATACCCAGGATTTTGAAGCAGTTACGCTGCCGTCAGGTTGCTCTTCGTTTCTCTTTTTCCTCACTTCACCCTTCTTCGGACGGCCGCGCTTCCTCCCATTTACTAGCTGCTCGTTAGAGCACTCCTCTTTCAAGTCACTCCCAACACTCTCCTGTGTTTGCGACTCCTCATTTTCGGCAGTCATTTCTGTGTCTCCCGTTTCAGGTTTTCTAGCCGATGACCGTGTTGGCCTAGTTCGGGTCGGCTGCCTAGGAGTCGCCATAGCTGCCTGCAGTGTTTCTGAGAGTTCTTTGAGGGCATCTGGAGACACTTTGAGTGTCACCACAAGTTGGTTGACCTTTTGTGGCCCAGGAACTGCATCTTCCTGTTCCGCGCCTTCGTTTTCTGTTTCGGTAACTTCAACATGTTTCTGAAACTCTTGAGAGTGAACTTCTGGTTCTTTTGTTGTTATCTCTTGTGCCTGTGTTGGCGCAGCTTCTTGAGGTGCAATAGCTTCTTGGGGGGCAACGACCTCCTGAGGGGTAGCGACCTCTTGAGGCTCGCCAGCCTCTTCAGTAACGTCGGATTGTGCATGAATTTCAGACGCCTCCTCGCGGCGCTTCCGGCCTGGCTTTTTCTTTGGAGTAGGCATGGGCTTTTCCTTCTTGGCCTTGGGCTTTTTAGGGCGGCCTTTGGTTGCGCGACGAGCCATGCCCATGTTGCAGAGTTCAGCCAGTGTCGGCGAAGCTTCAGATGAGAGCGCCGTAGATTGGATGGGCGAGAAACCATAACTATGAGCAACTGATGATGACTGTTCTGTGTTGTCCGTTGCAGATGGGGGAGGGTCCGGGAGTTCATGTGGTGCAAAGTATCGATACGATGCCACTTTCCCAGATCTTGTGTGCTCGCTGTAAATCTGAAAGTGTGCTAGATGAGGCGGTTGTAGATCCGGTACAGATAATGCCGTAGTCATGGACGAGAGATGTCGACTGTACGAAGGGCCAAGCGTCAGGGCATAAACATCAGGATTCGTAAGCCCAGTATCTCCTAGTCGTTTTGCCATTTCCGCGATTATAACAGGAACCGGTTTGTCCAGGGACCATGGCGGTGCTTTTGACACCTCGGAAACGTTGGAAGCTTGCCCTATGAGCTGTTTGTTCCCGTCGAGGCCGTCAAGATCCGGGTTTCGGGGGGTTTTGCTCTTTCTCTTGCCTGTTGAGAGGTACAACGACCAATCTTCGGAATTGAGATCTCTGACATACTTGACACAGTCCTTGAACACCTTTTCTCCTAGCTTCGCAGCGACGTACTGGATGACACCTCTCTGGTTAAGAAAACGGCAGACTTTAGCCAGCACCTTCATCTGCCAGCGCATTCCTAGCACGCCAAGTTTCGACTTCATGTCCTTCATTTGAATAACCCCCCATTCTTTGACGATAGCCATGATGGTGGTGGCCAACGCGATATAGTCAATAGACTCGCCAGTCCATCGGATACGCCATGGAACAGGCTCGAGGTCCTCGACGAGAACTTGTCGAGTCAGTGTCATGTCTGGCCGGGCTTCGTCTGTGCCTTCGCCGTCTTTGGGTAAGGGGGGAGCGAAGAGCTTCAACCACATCTTGCTCGTTTTAGTTCCGCGAACAAGCGTTGTTCTCTTGACGATATACCCTTTTTTGAGAAGGGAGTCAGTTCTTTTGGGCACCGATCGTTTGTCTTGATCCGTTAGGCGTCCAAGATCTCCCTGGAGAATTCCATGGGTGGTTGTCGAGGCTATGCCCAAAAGTAACATCCATTCAGATTTGGGAACTCGCTTGTAGTCGACGGCATGGCCAGTGAGGGATTCCCACATGGTATCTTCAGAAGCATGCACACGAACATTGCGGGTTGCTGTTGAGTTTTCTGGCTGTAAGTCCGAAGTCTCTCCATCTTGCCCAGGGGCACTAGGAGAAGCTGAAAGCGCTAAAACTTCATCTAAAGAAAGATGATTGAACTCGCGATCAGTGCCAACAGAAATATCTCGTCTTGCAGCAAGCCAGCTCCAAATGGTAGCAGCAGTACGGTCTTGTACAACAGAGCCGCCTTCAGAGATTGCTTCTGTGTGAGTTGAGGGGTGGTGAATTGCTTTCAAAACATCTTCCACGAGACAACCTGTGACCAGTTAGTAGCTTCTTTTATAAACAGGGGCTGATGAATTGCTTCAAACAAAAAAAACTTGCCTTCTTCGCCGTGACATGAGATATGCACCAAAAGGCTCGCGATCAAGCCTTCGAGCTCTGACGCCATTTCATCAGCGATTCCGTACGGATCATTCTTGAGTGAAAGCGACGCGTTAAAAAAAATCTTCACGAAAGTCGTCTGGGGCGAATTGAACCGACGAGCCCCAGCGGAAGTTATGCTAAATGTTATTTTTCTCCGTTGCTGTATGTACGAAGCAGTTGAAGTGGGGATAGCGGGGGGTAGCTGAGTGGAGGGCGAAGTAGCCGCATACACGTCAAAATGATGACATAATCACAGTAAAGAGTCAAAAAGGTGACATTTGTACATCAAGTTAAAGTTGCACAAACTCTTATGCATATCACATTATAATCCAATTCATGATATTTGAATTACCTACTGATGTCAGACTTCTTCTGGGCAACCTCTGCCTATGAGACAACATGTAGGATCAGTATGACTTTTGTTGGTCATGCAGAAACAAAAGTCAAATATTCATATATGAACTATATCCATTTCATGGCATGGTTCATATGTGCAATTCTAAATTTCGTAAACCTAAACTCGCTTATGCTGGGTATTCTCAAAGGCCTGCCCGCTGCAGCTTGGCCTGTTCGTGCTCTCGAATCTTCCTGTACGCCTCCAGAACATCCGCTCGAGCCTCCTGCAGCTCTTCTCTTCGCTTTAGACTGCCCGCAGCCTTGGGAATGTCGGCGACATTGGCAGTAGCGCCTTTGATCTTGATCTGTTTTGACATGTTCTTATTGAGCTCGGGTGGTGCTTGCGCCTGGTCGTGCACGGCGATCTTGGCTTCTGCTCTCTTCTTCTTCAATTCTTCCCAGGGGTCGTCAATCTTGCCGCCCTTTCGTCGCGCCCTCTTGCCCGTCGCTTCGTTGAGTGTTGCTCGAGCAATTGCTGCAGCACCTGTAGGATCTTCGTCAAGTTCTTGTCCGATCGCTTCGTCTGCTTGTTCCTCCTTTTGCTCTTGAATCTTTCGCTCTTCCTCTCGCCATTGAGCGTAAAGCTTGTGCATATTTCTCTCCTTTCGCGTGCGGTAGACCTTGAATCCCTGCTCATCCTTTCCATCCTTGACTGTCGTCTTTTTGGTGAGGCCCGCGACCGGTAGTGATGCATCTACTCGTTGAGCAAAGGCCCTGAGGTCTTCGCCTGGGCGAATCTTGAGTTCTTCTGCTTTCTGTTTCGCGGTCTTTCCGTCTTCACCATCATCGAGTCCAGACCTCACTTTCTTGCCCTGTGCGACAGCCATGAGTCGCCTAAAGGCTCGTGGAGCATCGTTCTCTTTGCGCGCCTTCTTGCCCTTCTTGACCTTTGCGTCTGTTGGAACATCCTTAGCGGTTTTCGAATTCTTTCCTGCGCCAGGCTTTGTTGTCGCATTCTTCTTGCCAACTTGGAGGGGTCGTGCTTTCTGAGAAGGAGGGAGGTTGAATCTGTAGAGATAGGGTTAGATGTGTATGGAACAATGGAGGGTGTAGCAGATCGACTTACTCTGACTCGTCGTCTCCTCTCTTTCTCTTGTGCTTATGAGGCATGATGCAAGATTCAAACTAGTATTTAACACAACTCAGCTGCTAATTAAAAGAGGAGTAGCGACTCTTATACGTCGATATGGATTTTGCGATCGAAATGTTGTAGACAAACTTGGAGATGGAAACTTTGGGAGGTTGCTCCAAAAATTCTCTTATCAGGGCTTATCGCAAGGTCAAGGCCCCGCAATGCTCTAAAGCTACTTTCCAGGGAGATACATCCACTGAACTGCATGCGCTAATCGGGCTATTCTATTGCCTTTGAGGTCACTGTATTGAGATATAATGATCGGGTTGTCAATCTCTCCTATAGTTAAGACACGGAAGCTTTTTGTGAAGATATCTTCTTCGGATTGCAACGGCTTCGCAAAGTTCATGCTTATAATCGTACCTCATGCATGGCTTTCGTAGACTGTACTTCTGAGAGTAGGTTCTTATCCTCATTCATTCTTGCAATACACCATGCTCTCTTAGAGCCAGCGAAAGACAAGAGTGTGGAGCCTATTCTCACATATTAATGGCGTACCAAAACAACTTACTCTAGACTTTCACTTTACAGCTTATCAGATGAAACACGAAACCAATATCTAATGATACATAAGTCAAAGTATTTCTCAAGGTCAACTTATACTTAGTTCTCATCCCTATAATCCGAATCATGCCCTCCCCAAAGGCTGGGCCCCTTAATGGGATCGGCAAAGGAACGACACGGTCAGCGACTAAGACCAACCCCTATGTCTTTGCCTTTGGTGTAGTAGGAGCAGCCATAAGGTAAGTATCAACTCGTCTCTTGTGTAGTTGGTTCTAATCATGTGTAGCTCTATGGCTCTCATGTTTGCTCTCATTATTGCCAGCACATCCTTTATCTGGCCTCATGTGTCCGAGTTACACACCAACAATCATAAAGTCAGATCTAGTCCAGGACTCAACTCTATACTTCCTGCGCCATGTCACTCACATAATGACTACTGGAGACCCGTACCTTTTCACTCAGCCGTAGATGCTGGTTGTATAGGTATCGAAGCTGATGTCTGGGCTGTCCAGGATGAGCTTTATGTTGGCCATGATCTGGGCGGTCTGTCGACTGACCGAACTCTATCGTCAATGTACATTCGGCCGCTGGTAGAGCTACTCCAGTCGCAGAATATAGACACTGATCCGAGTTTTCCGCCTCGAGGTGTATACGGACGCAAACCTGATCAGACAGTGGTGCTACTGGTAGACTTGAAGTCAAATCCCAACACATCATGGCCACTATTGCTGGAGATACTTGAGCCCCTTCGTCAGAAGGGATGGCTAAGTCATGTCCATGATGGAAAGTTTGTCTCGAGGCCCATTACAGTGGTGGGAACTGGCGAAACTGAGCTGCATCTGGTCAACGAGGCCACCCCTTTTCGGGATGTCTTCCTGGATGCGCCGCTTGACCAACTGGATGAGGGTCTTTATGGCAGTCTTAACTCGTATTACACGAGCATTTCATTCGAAAAGTCGATCGGGAAAGTCGGCTCAAGGGGTCTCAAACCAGAGCAGCTAGCAAAATTGCGGGATCAAATCTCTCAAGCTCATAGCCGAGGTCTCAAAGTGCGATACTGGGGCATGCCATATTGGCCACTTCATGTGCGTAATCAGCTTAGAGAATTGTTGATTGACGAGGGCGTGGATGTCCTCAACGCAGACGATCTGTGGGAGGCAAGGGGAATTTTCTCCAAGAGAGGGTATATGATTGAGTGAATTATGCAGTTTGTCATATCAACACCAATCCATTTAATCGACCCGCTATACTGGGATACCGCAGCACAAGTATCCATTGTTATCTCAAAGAACCGCCAGACAACCATACCAGATAATTAATTGCCGAGTCTCCGGTATATCACCGAGTACAATCTTGATCTCACTTAGTGCGACTGCAACCCATTGACACGTCATGGAGTCTGTAACCCCGCAAGTTGATAACAGAAGGGGAAGAATCTCCGTCATGATTTTATATACTGCAAGCTTGCGAGTGAACTTCTTTCCTTGCAACACCTAACCAACATATCATATTCTCATATACCGTCACAATGGCAAACGAAGGACGCATCGCTACTTTGGACGTAAGATCGCTGCAATATCACTGCAAAACGACATCGTGCTCATATAATACAGTCAACCATCGCTGATAGGCTTCCTGCCTTCTCAAAGACACTCTTTGACGGCAAGGCCGCCAAGGACTTGAGCTTTGAGGCAATTGCAAAACATCTCGGCCGTAGCGAAGTTGCGGTGGCAGCATTGTTCTACGGACAGGCCACCGCCTCATCTGAGGATGTTGAGAAACTATCAGAGATCCTTGACCTTCCCAAGGAGGCGTTGGCTGCCCAACTAACAGGCTTCCCTAACCGTGGCCAGGCTGGACCCATGCCCCCTACTGAGCCTCTCATCTACAGATTGTACGAGATCGTTCAGAACTATGGGTACGCTTACAAGGCCATCCTCAATGAGAAGTTTGGAGATGGTATCATGAGTGCTATTTGCTTCTCAACTACGGTGGATAAGGAGGTCGATGAAGCAGGCTCACCATGGGTCGTTATCACACTGAAGGGCAAATGGTAAGCAACATGCTATTTCTGACGCGGAATTCTAGCTAACCAAAAATTTCAGGCTTCCTTTCAGCCGCTTTTAGGTATTGTTCTTTTGCAAGAATGGGTTGAACGTGCAGAGTCATGATCATGCTGCATGCCGTGTCATCTGCTTGAATGATCAATCGAAGAGCATTTACACGACGGATATTCGAGATTGGAACACCACCGAGGCCACAAAAGCCTCGCGCATTAATGACATGCAGTTCGAGAAAATCGGACAGGGCAGGTTGTGGCAATGCGCATGAAGACAATATCAAGCGAGAGAACAATACTAAGCAATTTACAAAGAAATATCAATATTCAATCCGTGCACTCCGATGCCAGTGTACCACATGACAGCAGAACTCGGCACATTTACAAAACCCGAGAGTTTCCAAAGCCTATATCAAATGCAAAAGAAGCAAGGCCAAACAGTCTAGAAGGACTATGACAAGTTGGTGGCTGCACTAGCGGCGGGTATCCTTTTGTCTGGCAGCAACACCATCTCGAGAACAATATTAAGCGTTTTTGCACGGATCATGGGCTTCACGGCCAACGCCGCAATTGAGCGACAGATACGTATTAGACTGATCAAATTTGAGGGTACCTTGGTTCTGGCAAGGTAACTAGATTTGAGTATAAAGATCATGGCTTCTTCCTCTCAAATCTCATTCTCATCAACCACAACAATCATTCACTTCACACTCACAACACTCTTTTCACCATTCTCAACACAGAGTACTCTCCGACTTTTCTAAGTCTTTCAACCCCAACTTTCAAAATGCCTTCCACCAAGACCAGCTCTTCCCAGAAGCCCAGCTACCCTCTTAGCTGCACTGTCATGGCTAAGCCTACTGCCGCTGACCAGAAGCCCGGCTATCCCCTTAGCTGCAGCGTCATGAAGAAGCCTGCTCAGAAGCCTGGCTACCCTCTCAGCTGCACTGTCATGTAAAGCGGCTTCGCTTTCCTGACCACTTCTGGACTTTCTTTTTGAGGGCGACTTGGCAACCAACAACGCAAAACCAACTATCGACAACGCATGGCGAAGCGTTCGCTTTCAAATGACCAACTGGAGGAAGAATGGAGATGATATGGCAAGGAGAGGATTCATTGGCTTGTTTGCTTTTGTTTTTACCTGGCTCTGAGTGACGGGACGCCGACATGAGGAAGCTATTTTACACTGGCTGTCCACTCTTGTCTCAAGTTGAGGTGGGAGAAGGACGCATATTAGGAGATTGGGGACGATTTTATAACTTTCTTGAATACAAGCCCTTGGATTGAACTTTCTGCGCTCTTGAACTTAAGAATATGTGAATTGTGATCTGAATCGTATAAGCCATCGCCCGAAACTGATACTGGAATAACTGATAAGTATGACCACATTGGCCTGATACTAGGGGTACTCGATATCGAATAGATTAGTTTATATCAAGCCAAGTATGGATGGCAACCATTCTATGATAGTACTGTGTTCAATCAATAACACTCATTGCTTGTGATAACCCGATTTGGTAATTCTCTAAGAAAGTTAAAGTGGATACTGGAGGCGCGAAAAAAAGAAGTTCCACTAAAAAAATGTCAAGGCGGTGAAATTGGTCCCGCGGCAGAATTTGGAGATTTTTCCTATTAGCACCAGTAACACTTGCCCAGCAGCTTGCGCCGACACAAGACCATTACAAAGTCGCATCAACCAAAACAACCGCAAAAATGGTCACAAAAAGCAAGCTAAAGATGGCTCTTGCTGCCGAAAAGGGCACAGATTTCAAGAAGCTTAAGCTCTTGAAGAAACAGAAGGAGGCTGAGAAGCGCAACGCCGCTGCTCGTGGGGCTGTCGACAAGGACGAGGACGAAGAGAAGAAGGAGAAGACAATCCAGATTGAGGCTGATTTTGAGGACGAGGACGATGAGGAGGATGAAGAGGACGATGATGATGAGGAGGAGGAGGCTCAGGTTTGTTTATGATTCCACCTTGCATTCTCAATTTGCACTGACAAAGTTTACAGTACGACCTACACGCCATCGACGAGAGCGACGACTCAGACTCTTCAATCGAGCTTGAGGAGAAGATCATTCGCAAGCCAAAGAGAGACACACTCAAGAAGAGCGAGCTTGCACAGTTGGCAGCTGAGAAGGCAGCGGCAGCGGCTGCTGCTGCTGAAGAGGACGACGAGGAGGAAGATCCTGAGGCAGATGACATCCCCATGTCAGACCTTGAGGATCTCGACGAAGAAGATAAGGAGGACATTATCCCACACCAGCGCCTCACCATCAACAACACAACCGCCCTCCTCGCCGCCTTGAACCGCATCTCTGTTCCCACAGACAAGTCTGTTCCCTTCGCGACCCACCAGTCCCTCGTCTCTAGCAGCGCCACTGCCGAATCTATCCCCGACGCCCAGGACGACCTTCAGCGCGAGCTCGCCTTCTACACCCAGAGCCTCGAGGCCACCCGTACGGCTCGCAAGCTCCTCCGCCAGGAGGGTGTTCCCTTCTCTCGCCCCAAGGACTACTTCGCCGAGATGATCAAGGAGGATGCCCACATGGAGAAGGTCAAGGCCAAGCTTGTTGAGGAGGCTTCCAACAAGAAGGCTGCTCAGGAGGCCCGCAAGCTGCGCGACCTCAAGAAGTTCGGAAAGCAGGTCCAAGTCGCCAAGCTCCAGGAGCGACAAAAGGCCAAGCGCGAGACCCTCGACAAGATCAAGAACCTCAAGCGAAGTAAGTACTCTAGCACTCAAGTCATATTTATCCTGTTGCTAACATCTATTCTCAGAGCGCTCAGAAACCGGCGGTGCTGGTCTCGACACCAACGAAGCCGACATTTTCGATGTCGGTGTCGAGAAGGAAATGAAGAGCCACAACCCTCGCTCAGGCGCGGGTCGGGGTGCCGGAGCCGGCAACCCCAAGCGAGCCAAGAAGAACGAGAAGTACGGCTTCGGTGGCAAGAAGCGCCACGCCAAGTCAGGCGACGCCATGAGCTCCGGCGACCTCAGCGGCTTCGACCCCAAGAAGATGAAGGCCGGCAGCAGAGTGTCCAAGTCGCGGCCTGGCAAGGCAAGGAGGAAGGCCATGGGCTCTCGGTAGAGGGGGAGGCTAGAGCGGCGTTAATACCTGTTGTTGGCGATGTTGGCCTGTGTCATGTATTGCTGTTGAAAGAAAAGGCTAGAGATGAAGTACAAGGGCTGGCGTTTCGGGTCCTCTTGCATGTAAATCGAAACAATTTGGTCAATATTCATATTTTCTATCTATCACCAAAAATAGTTTATACAAGCCCTACGCAAAGTGACTATGTTTGCTACACTTTGACGGTAGAGACGTTGCGTAACACTGTTGCCGCGTTAGGTCCATACACGTCCTGAGACCATCAGTTATCTTCATGTTTGCAATTCACTAACGAGACTTTTGTGGTTTATTTTATAATTTTTTGGTCATTTCGTCTATACCCAAAGGACTATGTAGCAGATTCTGGTCACAACTGCATATGAATTGTTGCAGTCCTGACACCCTATTGTGGTGATACCCTTTTCGAGGCTCAGTCACCAAGCAAGAGGCCGCAATCCAACTCTGTTGAATATGCATATCAGCATCCACTGATCCAACTTTTGCAGTCGACTGTGCTCAATCTGTCTGTCGCGAATCTTCTTCGTCGGTCTCCGTCGTTGTTCCCCCGTCATCAATCATATCCAGATGTCCATGCTCCCGAAGTAGCGACATCCGAGAGCCTCCGGCAGTCAGAGGTATCTATATACATACACGAGCATTGTTTTCGTCTGCTATATGCCCGCTCTTTGTTCAAAAACGCCTGCACTCAGAGGAGTCTCTGAGCAATTGCGAGCCACAATAAGAAATAATTAGAAAAGAAAACCTGCAAGGTCGTGGAAAGTGCGGTAAAGATGAAAAGAAAAGAAAAGAAACATTGAGAGTGCAATGACATGCGATATGCACCCAAAGGTCAGTGACCATTAATGCCTAACCCCGAAGACGCCCATGAAAAGAGAAAGCAAAACCAGTGGTATCGAGAAGAAACGCCATGCGCTCATGACACGCTTTGCTGTGCAATGCATTCGCAACCCTTAAAGAAGAATATGTATGAATCAAGCATTGATGCCGCAGAATTCGCCGAGAAGATGCTGTTATGAATTGGATGTCGTATAAATCATTGTCGAGCGACCAGCTTACTGAGTGGCCGCTACGCACCAGTGGCGATGGAAAGCCCATGCGCTCTTCTGACACTCCTTACTGCAGTATTTAGTGCGTCGGCATCGGCGGCATTTCGCAAACTGGCGAGTGTACTCTTCCCATTTACCGCATTGGTAGTAGGCACACTGGCGGATGCCGCCGCGAGTGTCATCTTTGCGGCAAAGGTTTCTCATGACAACGCCAGCCCAATACTGCATATCAGTACTGTGATAGCGCACTGTGAACTTCTCAACAAGAGGGAAGAGGTTGAAGTCGTTGGGAAGCAGATACTCTTCGTCGTCGGCATCTTCATCATAGACCTCAGGAACATCCTCTTCCTCGTCCATGGCGGTGGCATCCTTGTCAATGGCAGCAAGCTCTTTGCCGATCTTGAGACGCGGGACAAGGTGACTCTTTTGGAAATAAGAGCGAAGACCACAGTACTTGGAGACATATGCAAGAAGCTGCAGAGACATAAGCACGTCTTCCTCCCGAGGCATAGCGGCAACCATCTGAGGGTTAGGGACGAAGTTACGGTCCAGGAGATATCGAGGGACGGTGGTAGCGGCCAGAGGAGGTTGTGGAGGCGTGGTCATCGCAGGACGGTTAGGTGAGAGCCCAATGGCAGGAACCGGTGTCGGGGCGTTGTTGTTGGTGATACTGCCATCCATGGGACTGCGATGGTTGATGTTGAAGGTGCTGGCTTCCTGATGGGTCTCGGAAACTGTTGGCGTAGCCAGGTCGAGGGTTGTGCCACCAAGCATGGTGTCGCCGTCCTCCATGGTGATATCCTGAATACCAACAGCTGATTGCAGATTATCGGTACCTGTCATCTCCGTCTCGGGTGACTCGTCTGAAGGCATGCTATCACCGTTAATGTCATCGGCATCGGCAGTCGAGTTCTGGTGGCGGATCGATGGACGTCGGCGAGATCGAACGGATGGGCCAAGGGCGGATGCTGGGCGAACAGTAGGCGAGCGCATCTGAGGAGGTGGCAGAGGTGTCGTTGGCGATGTCGGCTGAGAAACCAGATCTGTAGAGCCAAATGGGGCCATTGAAGCAAGGCGATCGATATCACGAACGGGTCTCACAAACCCCTCGACAGTCTCTGTGGCCGGGACTGCAGTTGCAAGGGGCTGCATGGTCTGACGGGGAGCTGAGGTCGTGGCGTGACGGCTTTCAAGTCCTCTCAGGGGCTGGTGACGAGCCGATCCCCATGATGTAGAGCGTTCGGAAGCGGACTGGGGCCATTGGGAACCGCCCATAGCAGTATCTAGGGACTGCTGCTGAGGGTGGGTTTGAGGAGCGGCAGTAGATGGTCCTGCGTAGGAGGCTGAAACATCGATGGAAGGCGGCGGGCCATGACGGCGAGATCGTTGTTGTTCGGTAGCATCGACACGAGAACCAGAACGATGACCAAATTGAGAAGCACCCACGGTTGCCGATGATGAAGATGAAGATGCAGAAGCGGAAGCTGATGCTGGGTTGGATGAGGAAGCCTTAGGGGTCGAGCGGTGCTCATGGCCTCGGTGACGGTGGTCGTAGTTCTGCTTCTGTTTGGCTTCTTCGGCCTTCTCGCGGCATTTGTCGACAGCCTTGGTATAGTTATCGAGAATGGTAGCGATTACAGGGACCATGTCAGCCTCGACGACACGAGTGCGGACGTTTTCCGTGCCTCGAACACCAATATTGACAACACACTGGAAAGCAAGGTTCCATTTCCACATTCCCATCATGTCCTTACTACGGCCTTGTTTCAGAATGCAGACCAGGCGCTCGATACCTCCATCGACGGTGAGGATGTCGCGGATGCGAGCAGAAGATGTGGTAAGATAGGCGAGATGGTTGAGCGAGTTGATGAGGGGGAGGGTCGAGGTGCAATCGAGCGCACGGCGATCATATAGGGCGGTAGTAATACCGACAGACGCCTTGTTGACGTTGGGAATACTAAAGTTGACTTCCCTCATGTTTGCGGTTGATGGCGATGGCCAAGAGTCGAGGAGTTTTGTCGGGGTATGGTATGGGAGGGATTATTCAGGGTCCCAAATTGTCGAGATGGTGTGGCGACCTGAAGCCTGGTTACAGAGAGTATGGCCAGATTCGCAACGTGAAAAGGACAACACGAAAGAATGCGAAGTCGAATGATGATGAGGACAAACCCCTCGATGGGGGACTGGCCAAAGAAAAGCGAGTCGGATAGACTTTTGAGGTTATCGTAACGGTTCGTGACGCGGTGGAGAGGATTGACGCAGGATTACTCGTGAGTGCCTTGAGACAGGGGAACGATTTCCAACGACCAAGGACAAGATTTTGAAGGTATACGGACAAAGAGTTTGTACAGCAACGGCAATGGAGAAGAAAAAAAAGCAGGAAGATGGAATGGAGGATATGCTGAAGATGGCGTTGGAGCAGTGGAAAAGGTGACGGGGGTGAGTTGAGTTGATGGATGAGATGGGATGGGATAGATGGGAGACAGACGGGAGAAAAGACGGGAGTGGAGTGGAGAGAGTCCCGTCGAGTGAGGGAGTGAGTGAGTTAGGTGAAGAGGCTGGGCTGGTTTGGCTTTAGGCGGGTTTTGCGAAACCCAGGCATTCGGCCGATGGCAGCCCAGCAGCCCACCTACGGGTAGAGCACTGCACTGCACTGTACAGAAGGGGAGGCCGAATTAGGTGGGCGCACCAGGGGGAGATGCTCTCTTTGGCGGGTTTTGGGGCCTAGGAGTGGGAGAGATGGGGGAGGTCTGTGGGTGTGAGGTGTGTGGCGGTGGAGGAACCCGACACCTGATGAGCTGCAGCAAGGAACTTGACTGTATTAAGGGTAACGTATTGATTGCTAATAACTGCTGCTTTGAGAGATGATTTTGAGCTGAGATACCACCAGGTGGTATTTGGTTTACAGAGTAATCAATCGCTCAAGCTGAGATTTTGGCCAAAGTCAATATGAGTCTACCTAGTAGTTATAGGAGAAGGAACAAAAAGGCTTGAATGATGGATATGGAGGATGCGCTTTCATAGATGTCCATTGCCTTACTGTAACAGCGCACAGTTAGTGCTATGTAAGCTTTGGGTCGTAGGTAAAATTCCCCCCTCCAGTCAATAGTTGATCCCTTCCATGGATGTCGACATGATTTTTCCGTTCTCGTACTGAGTTATTATTTCTCGCCTCTTCCAGCACCAAGGCCTCGAATCTGCTGCAGGAGGATTGATAGTGGATCGCATGCGAAATTATATGAGTCCAATGGATGGATGGCTAAACGGGAACTGATGGCGGGAGGGGGGGGGGAAAACACAATCGAAATTCGGCGATGGCGAGACTACAATAAAAGCGAAGCTGATGAGTGAGCCTCTCTCTAGGTGACTAAAGTGACTCAAGCTGAGAAAGCTGAGGAAGCTCGTGCGCTCAAGAGGTCCAATACCTGGTACCTTGTTGACAGCTGAAATGAAAAAAAACATGCAATGCCTTGGATTTTGCCAACATTACAGTAGCCTGGCATCGCCATTTGGTGAGGTTGGGAGCTTTGATTTTGATTATACGACTACTGGTGGAATTGTTTCAGGCGAAGCTGGAGACGACAGGGGCACGCTCTCCCTTGCGCGCCATTCCTATTTATTGCTCATTTTTCTCTTTGTCGCTATCAACATATATTGGAATATAACAAGACTCGCCTCTGATTCTTGGAATGCTGTAGAGCATGGTCTTTTGTTGAGGGTTTTATCAGAGCGTTGATCCAGAGTCAGTCAGACCATGGAACAAAGGGCAGATGGCATGGCAGGCCGCTATTTTGGCTGACGCCAAGTCTGGTAATGACTGATATGAGAACCGTAGCTTTAAATTGGTAAATGGCATGAATCCATCCTACTACGCATGATAAATGACCTTGACAGACACCTGTATGGACAAACTATGAGTACAGTAACATAGTAACTCATCTATCCCGTCCAGACCGACAATATTATATTATACTGCTCTTTGAGACGAGCCAAGCTTGTCAAATAAGCTCTTGCATGACGATTGAGTCCCATAGAATAACCAACATGACCATTTCTGATGCAGCGGGTGGCTTGCTTTGTATGCGGGTGAAACACACAACGTTGGATCATGGCAAGGTGAACAACAATGGCCAGACAATCTCCGCATCTCTTCTGAGTCAATATTGATGTTTTGAAATGCTAAATACTGGCTAGTCTAGAGCGAATTCCGAGTCACCTCGCTATGGAAAATCATCACGAGACCGCTCTCTCATGTCATGTCAATGACCATGTCCACGAGATGAGCTTGCGCCGGGCCGTCAGCCAAGGAAGCTAATTACCTTGAAAGCGGTTGCGCTTGGGGCATTTCGGTTCGGCTTTGAACCCCCACGTACCGCATTTTTATCGACTTGTGAGTAATTGGGGGTTATCAAATCGCCATTGGCGGCTATTATATGAATATATCATCAATATTCAGAGTTGCGGTCTGCTGCGAAAAAATTGCCAAGTAGGAATGACCAGAATAGCGGTGATGATTCTCAGTAATGAAAGCATAATGGGAACTGTATCTATCATGAAGGATCATACTGAGCCAAGAACCGTACCGTCGGGGGGCGGCGAGTTCTCGACTTCCCCAGGCACGACGTATATGGGTGATATGCTGCAGATCTCATGCAAATCAACGGCTTTGTCGCTCAAACTGAATCAGGTAGTGATTGATTTACTATCGGGAGATTTTCCCACCATTTCGATCACGAATCGCCAGCACCTATCCTACCCTAGACTATCTACTGAGAAGATCGTACTCTGACAGTGGAGGGAAGCACATTTTGTTTATATAAACGTCCCTGTATTAGTACCTTCATGCTAGATGCAGCTCGGGTTCTTTCAGTACAGCCTTGGGATTGCTGTCAAATTACACCCCTCTGTACATCTTCCTGCCTATAAAGAACTCGAGTTGCCACTCCTCTGGCTACCTACTATCGGTAGGACAATCAACTCACAAGGTTGCTCACCAACGACCCATGCTTTTCCATCATAGAATCAATATCGCCGCAAATATATACAGTATGATTCTTCATCACCGCAGGCCTAAACTTTGTTGAGTCGGTTCTGTCGAGCCTCTTCGTCATTCCCGCGTTAGAGGCTTGCACAGACCCCCCGCTGAGACTGCCACGATCCCTTGTTCCAAAATATTGGTCAGGATCAAGGCCAACATGATTGGTTATTCTGGCGTGTGTTGCCGCTGCATCGGCGCTTAACTTTTGCAAGCACCAACAAAATATCTTTTGACAACGAATTGGAGGCGAACAGCGGCCAAAGATCGTCGAAACCGCGGCGTTATTGAGCAGATGATTTGAAAGATCTAGCTGGATCGAGACAAAATTGCAGCATTGAAAAGAAATGTCAACATCACAATACAAGGGGCAGCATTAAAAAACATATTAATAAATCTTCATTAATAATCATTAATAGTACCAAGTCTAAAT
>JABFFG010000231.1:0-19533 GCA_013623685.1 Fusarium transvaalense
GTCTGCTTGGGTTCACTATAGCCAATGCGAGTTTTCCTGTAACGCTTTTGGTTCAGGCTTCTAGTCCACGATATTCTTTTTATTGACGCAGTTTTAGGGCATTAATGAGATCACAATACTAGACACGATGACTCTTGCCTTGATATATCAAAGCCACATAGACATTGTAACCTTTCGATCTAATGTCATCCAGTAACCATTCCATCGGGGTCGCATATGTCACATCGAATTGGTCTCCATTCTCACTCTTAAGACCACTAGTAATCATACCTCCAATACTTCCATATTTATTAAACACGTATAACCCAGAGTCACCTAGAGCAGAGAACGACTTCCCTTTATCTCCAATAATACACCATTCAGACGATATAAAAGCCTGTCTGTCTTTCAGTAGATAGCGTAAGACGGACTTAATGTCGTTCGCAACCCCCAGAGTATATTTAGTTGTCTGCCCATACTTGATTACATGTGTGGTGTTCCATAGCTGTGACTCGGGGCTGAATGGAAGCCGAGGCACTTTCTATGAATGTTTGTTGCGGGGAACCAAGGTATACTCTTTTCGTCTATACATTACCATAATAGATATAGTATGGATAAATGTTTCTTGATGTAGTATTAGAACCCACTTCAAAGACACCGACAATGCCGTGAGCCATGCCGATCTGTACCCCGCGCAACTGTTCCCCAGATTTCTCCACGTATGATTGCTGCTACCCCAGATCATGACTGATAAAGATTTATCCGGCCAAAACAAAATGTGGTTCGCGTTACTTACATGCAAGTATAAAAGGATATTGTAAAGGAAACCACCAATTGACATTATTCTTGGTCATCCTTGGCTATCATGAAGCTTCCCGTGTCCTATCTATTGGCCTTATTGGCGAGCAGCTCAGCTCTCAGTGTTCCATCCCACCATGACTCTCCCTTGACTATCAAGACAACATCTGGCGAACTAACAGGCTTCATAAATCATACTGCCCCTTCTGTACGCCAATTCCTCGGTGTTCCCTACGCCGAGCCACCGATCAAGTCTCTTCGCTTCCAACCTCCCCGTCGCAAATACAGCAAGGGTTCAGTTTCGGCAAACAAGTATGCACCATCATGCAAGCAAGCTTTAAGCAAAGCGCCAACGGTGTATACCGAGCACATGACTCAATTCCTGATCAACGGCGGTGACTCGGAGGATTGTCTGTATCTCAATGTCTACGCACCGTTGAGACCGACTACTAAGCGTCTACCTGTCTTTATCTACATCCCCGGCGGTGGCTTTACCAGCGGCGGCGCAGACTCGCTTTACAAGATTCCTGATAAATGGATCCAGCGGACTCAGTCACATATAGTTGTCACCATGAACTACCGTGTCAATCTATTCGGCTTTCCCAATGCAAAAGAAGCGCATCAGAATGTTGGTTTGTTGGACCAGCGCATGGTTGTCAAATGGACACGCGATAACATTGCTGCTTTTGGGGGCGATCCCGATCAGATGGTTCTATGGGGTCAGTCTGCTGGTGCAGGCTCAGTGGGAATGTACGGATATGCGTATCCCAACGATCTGATTGTAAAAGGTCTCATTTCTGATTCTGGGGCGCCGAATATGCTCGTCAAGGCCTATGGCAACCACACCGACTTTGACACGCTTTCTACCAAGGTTGGGTGTGAAGCAGGAAAGAAGCAATTGAAGTGTATGCAAAAGGTTGATGCCGATGTCTT
Source organism: Fusarium transvaalense (assembly GCA_013623685.1). Classification (NCBI taxonomy): domain Eukaryota; kingdom Fungi; phylum Ascomycota; class Sordariomycetes; order Hypocreales; family Nectriaceae; genus Fusarium; species Fusarium transvaalense. Next base: position 1,711 of record JABFFG010000231.1, read on the forward strand.
GCAAAAGGTGTACTCTGAAACGGCGGGTGTCTCATTCACCCCTGTCGGAGATAATACAACGGCCTTTTCCAACACGACTGATCGCCTTGCCAATGGTCTGGTTACTAGAGTGGTAAGTCCAAGCAATAATCAGGTATGAGGAAACATACTGACACAATGATAGCCTTGGATCTTTGGTAATAATGCTAATGAAGGTGCTGGCTTTGGCGCCTATAACGAAAGTGGTCAATCTGCTGCACAGACTGCCATTGGTCTGAATGCAATCGTTTGTCCCGTCGCTGCGGAAGTCAGGTATATCTCTCTACCTGACATAGAGTCAGAACACCATTAATGTATTGATGCAGGGCTCGAGCCAAGTTTGGATATCCAACGTATCGATACTACTACACTGGAAATTTCTCGAACATCTCACCCCTTCCGTGGATCGGAGCCACTCACAGCGGTAAGTCTCATCTTATTCGAAACGATCACTATTCTAACACCTATCAGCTGAGCTACCCATCTTATTCGGAACGCACTATGAATACCGTGGTAACTCTACAGAGTACGAGTGGCAGGTTGCAGAGGGGATGCAAAGTAAGTCATCGGATCTGTTGTGTCAAGATCTCATTAACAGTTTGATAGGTCTCTGGCTCTCATTTGCCCGGAACACCAACAAACACCCAACCGATGGGAATGGTGTGACTTGGCCTCTGTACAAGCCTGGCCAGAAGAAGATGGCTGTTTTTGCAGAGACGGGTAAGACGTGGTTTCAATTAGGTGCCGAAAGCCTAACTGAGAATCAATGCAGTAAGGCATGAGAAACTAGTTCCAAAGTCTCTGCCTTCAGATTTCTTACAAGTCTCATGCATTATTAGTAGAGGTTATGACATATCTTATATAGCACTAAGGCACGAGAAAAAGAAAAGAACAGACACTTTTTTCACACTGAAAGATTGAACGTGACAAAAAGCCCAAGCGTTATTGTAGTCTATATTCATTATTTATTCTTGTTATGTCGCTAATTCCTTATGGTAATGTGTCTGTACTCAAATTTGTCTTCAATTCCTCTGCCGCATCAACTCCGATGAATGTCCAAGAACCATCTGTCTTGGTAAAATCGATACCCTCAAGCCTTTCTGGAATCATGTCCAAAAGCTCTTCTGCCACTAAATCCCCCTTCGTAGATTTTGTAAAGAAGAGCCTGTTCCACTCGACGCCCTGATTCTCCTCCTCCATCCGTCGTCTTCTCTGTGAGTCTTCGATGGCGCTCTTGTGAGCATACACCTTTTCGATGTTGTGTTCTTTGATAGCTTGTGTAACCTTTGACCAAGCCCGGCGGGATTCCCATGGTGTTTGCTTATCTATAGGCGCGACATTGAGTGGAGATACGGGTATTTTGTCGACATGAAATTCCTCGAGTGTGTTTTTCGATGAGTCTTGGATGACTAATTCTCCAGTCCATTGTCCTGTGATTCGATATAATGGTTCTTTCTTGTTGTCTGGCGGAAAAACCTCAGCAACGACTTGGTTCTTTTCACCGAACCCAAACGCTCGTTTTCCATGGAACTCAATCTTTGTCAAATATCCACTGGAACTAGTGATGTAACTCGGGCCCTCTAGTTCTGGGTAGGGGTTTCCTGTTGTGACTCCCTTGACGAGGATTGTTGGCATCGTCATAAGGTGCTTCTCGTGGTGCTTGTCATCTTTGATAATGGCATAGCCTGTCTGTCGTACTGTGACTCCACTGACCAGACTGAATGATGTTTCCTGGCCCACGAAACCTCGCGATGATATTCCACGCTCTTGATTGTATATCGAGCAAGCTGTGACTGGTGGATGATGTGATACTTGCTCGACAATTAATTGTGATTGCGAACCGGCCTTATCAGAAAAAGAGCCGAGGAAGAGTTCACCAAGAAACGGGTTCAATGGTTTCTTGCCTGCGTCTTCCGTGTCTGCACCAACAAGTTGCTTCAAACTGCATACATAATTCTTGGCCAATAACAGCGCTCTCACACCGGCGTCGGGTTCATCGGAAGGTTGGAGGAAGAGATCATGATGGCACGCCCAAGCGGCTGGAATCTCGATAGCCGATCTCGGGGCGAGGATAAAAGGGGGGGCAGTGACGTTGGAGAGATCACCTTTGACGGCAGAGAAATATGAGAGAACGTCCTTTAGACGGAAAAGATTTCCAGAGTCAGTCCCGATGTCAGCCATTGATGTTGGTGAGAAAGGCGGTGGTGAAGAAGTTGTTGGTGAAGGTGACTTTGATGCCAAGGAATCAGGCTGTTGGTGTGATTCATTTAATTGATTCATGATTTGAAGAATTGGGTGTAACACAGCTGTTTTATTAAAGATCAAAAGTGATTGTAAGTTCAGGAAAGGAAATAACATAGATCAAGAAATGGGTATAAGATCGAAGATACAAGATTTGACGTCATGGATATTGGCCTACGTATCGCCCGCTTATAACGGCACAGACAAGTTGTCGCACTCGGCTAATGATATTCCAATTGACCAATTGAATATCGAAGAGTGAGATACGGGTCCGCAAAACCCTTAAAGAGTACGCATCACTTTCTGTTCCTGGTCATCATCTCAGGGACTCAGGACATCGCTAAGACTCATTCTAACTTAATTTGTATATGATAATCCTTCGCATTCGCCAGGCCGTCGGACTTGTCTACGTAGCACCTTTTCTGATAAGCCACTGTTCGCCATGACAGCCGTCACCGTTTCAACTAACTTGACGTAGCCAAGACGTTGCAAACTTGAGACATCTAATACCAAGAAAACCCTCTCTCTACAGTATCTATGTCATGTGAAGTATGACTTTGCAATTCGATGGTCCAAAACCACAAACGGTCATCTACCTAGCACGAGAGATACTGAGGAACGACTGTCAAAGAGATTACATTTGATGGACATGGCTCCTCCTACCATTGGGGAGCTCGGTAAGAATTACCCGAGACTCACCCAATAAGCATTTAAGCTCGATATTGACAACCAAGTGATCAAGGGAGGGAGGAGAAGAAGCTGACGATAGTTGCAGGGATGGGCAACTCAGCCCCCCTCAAAGATACTCTAATATCCAAGGCACGACTGGGCAGTGCGACTGAAATTAAGATCACTAGCAATACTAGAAACTTGAATGATCAAGGAATATCTTACGATGTTGTTTTATCATTTGCATTGTTGCCCGTTGACAAAACGTTTCCTTCGCCGCATGTAGTAACACCATGGTACCTGTTATTCCAGCAGCCGATGACTTGTGCAACTGAACGCGTCAATTTTCATATGAAAAGGTCCTTCTAAGCTGAAGTCCGTCAAGGGGATGCGGCGAATAACTTTTCTTCTATCTACGAATTATATTTACCTTGGCTTTGACGCGAATGCGTTGAACAGATTCAAGTCCAGGGTAGGCTCGTGCTTCGGTATCCCGCCCATGCTGACTAACCACTCGGCTTATTAATAGAACCGTGCGTTTCAAACATCACGCAACCGGCGTCGAAATCCCCCGCAGCAGAAACTAAGAACGCACTTTATCACTATCACAAAAGCAAGCTTGAGTTATTAACTATCGTTTATTCTTTACTACGGACTACCCGGACTATATTTAAATCTCACAATCATGGGTGACGCGTCGGTTTTCAAGTACCCCTCGCCTCTGACTGGGTATGAGGATGCTCCACCACTGCCTAACGATCTGGCAGAGGATGGGAAGAGCTATGTCAATCCACCAGCGGCAAAGCAAAGTGAAGCATACGATAAATTCATAGAGCCATTGGACCAAAGCCAACGTGGTGCATTGTACGTCATCCAAAACTTAGTTCGAATGATGACTAACAATTACAGTGACGTTCACATCTACTATATGCAGTCAAACAAAGAACAAACTCAATACGCCAAAGAACTATGGGAACGCATTAGGCGAGAATGTATGATTCCAAATCTCTCCTAACCACTACCAATATCTCCTCTAACATTCATAGTCCCCGAACTGCGAATCTACAAAATATGGGACAAACCAATCGGACCTCATCCCATCGCCATGTTCGAAGTGAATCTCTTTACGCCAGCACAATTCGGAGCGTTCATCCCATGGTTAACTATCTGGAGAGGACCTTTGTCGGCACTTGTTCATCCGAATGTTATTCCGGAGGAGGGTGTAGACCGCTGGGCTTCGATGAAGAGAGATCATCTGGAGAGAGCTATTTGGATGGGAGAGAGGATTCCATTGGATCTCAGCCTTTTTAATAATCAGTCTTGATTGTGTGTTCACCGGAATTCACTCAATGAGAAAGAACTACCACGGGGAGGTAGTTACAGAGCAATAAATTATCCCACCTTGTGGTGAGCAAGTATATACTGTAAGCAGGTTCTAGAATTACATCGTGGAGCACATGACTGAACACAAATTGGAGTTACCAGTACAAGGCTGGAAAACCTCCGACACGTTTATTTGTGCTCGCCTTCTCCGTTGCAGAAAGGAATAGGATACGTCTCACTGCTGCAAAGACGAATGATACCCTTAACCCACTGAAGATCTCCATAAGTCTGACTCTCATAAGAGTCCGACACAAATCCCTCCTTCGCCCCGCCTGTGCATCCATCGATAACATTGCCCTCAATACGTCGCACATAAGGCTGGCTGACGATGATACCGTGCTCGCCCTCGGGGACCGTGAAAGATAGCGACTGCTGCTGACTAGAAGACCAAGTCTCAGTGTAGTCAACGCTCATGGAAGCAGTCAGAATGTCCTTGAGGACAGGAATGCTGACGCCCGCACCGACTTTGACAGAGTTGCCGATGGTGTAGCCGTTGCTCACACTGACGGTGGCCTTTGAGCCGCCGAGGCTGCTGATGACGGGGGACATGGCGACATCCCAGTTGACAAATTCCTTGTCGGAAAGGACCTGAATCTCGGTGCTGCTCTTGCAATCGCGGCGCTGGACAGCCTTATTGGCGGAGGTCGCGGTGTTCTTGATGGCGGGAGCGGTTTCAAGAGCCTTCAGCTCGGCGGCCTTCATGATTTGAGAAGTTCCATCAGTCTTGAGGACGATGATGTCGTCAGAGGCGAGGATCTTGGGGGTAGCTGCCGCCTGGGAGACGGAAGCGATGCTGAGAAGAGCAAGAAGAGTAGAGGGGATCATGGTGGACAAATGGTGGTATTACTGCGATTAAGAACTAGTAAAGCAGGACAGTTGGCTAAAGTCAAATGAATGAGTGACTGGTGGTAAAGACCGTGATTGCGAAAGAGTGAATGAATGAAGGAACGGATACAAGATCTGTGTTGATGCGATAACCTATTCCTGGAGGGGCTTCTTTATCTTTTCAACATCACCAGCGGTCCACGACTTGATCCATGCTTCCGCTCGCCTACTGGCATCCCATGCCTGCCGGGACCCTCTGACCCCCAAACGGGCAATGCGTATAACATTCATCGCGCCGACATCTTTCATCTCCTCAACTTCCATGCAAGAGTCCAATGCAACATTGGCCCATACACTCATCCAACTGAGCAAATAACAGCCGTCAAAAGCTCCCGTACCCACACGGGAAATCGAATTCCGACGTTTCACTTAAACCCGTGAGATCATGCATTTATCAACCTGTCAAAATAGAGTTTCTCGCCTAGTTTCATCCCGTTGAAGATTTCCCCATTATTCGGATTTGCCGTACGAGATATTTCCATATTAAGATGTTGAGAAGGATGGGACAAGGTATACATGACTAGTATTGAGATGAAAGCCACGCTGATCGCTCGGGATGTGGTTGTGTTTCAGGTAATAATGCCAAGAATAAGGATACCTATATGCCGCTTCGCGTTACTAAATTGCATTACATCAACAGGGGGAAGCTCGGATAATGCCGTTTGGCAATTATATATCTCCTTGTTATATGATATAAACTTGCTACCTTAATAACTGCCTTTACCTCTTCCAACGTTATCGAAAACACCAGTCGTTGGCTTACACTCTTTGAATCACTCAGTCACTCTTTTACCGCCTTGATTTTCTGTTGCTATTAGAACTAATTGCATTGTTTCTCTGATTCTCTCAGCTTCATTCCTCACTATGTTGGCCAAGGTTCTCAGTGCTTTCCTCTTCCTCTCCGCCGTGTAAGCTCACCGAATTGTATCTCTGTCAATACTCCAACTAACACAATAATAGCACGGCAAAGCTCCACGACAACTGTGCTTGCCACAACGGCGACAGCTACAACTTCCGTATCACCATGGATGCATGCACCGTGTACAATGATGCAGGCTACAAGGTATGACTGTTGGCATTCTAGGGAAGCATTGGATCAAACTGACTGTTCATGCAGTGGGGCGGAGCCATTTACGATACTCCATCTGGCCGAGTAAGCCATCCTTTCCCTAGAGTATCGGCGTAGTACTGACCTTTTCTCTAGTGTGTCCAAGCAGACGCCGAGGCTCAAATTGCTGGAGATCAATGGGAAGACGCATGCAGAGAAGTCGCCGCCAAGGGCTTTCTATGTGCCGATGGAAAGGGAACTTGCTTTGCTAACCCTAGCGAAGTTCGCGGCCGTTGCTAAGGGACTGGACAGACATTGGATGTGGAACTCAATCTAGCGAATTTTGGAAGGCTGAGAACCATGAAGCGTTGGAATCAGTTTACAAGTGGAGACTCTTTATCTTACAGTATTTAATGGATCCCAAAGTGTCAATACATGTCACAAAGTCTTGATTTGATCAGTCATAAAAATTTGAGAATTGTCATGTTCAAGTTGACATGCTCTGTTGATTGAATAATATATACTTGAACGCCGCCATGTGACTGTGTGAAACGGGGGTGGTTCAGATACTCTTGAAAACAGAAAGACTTGAAAGTGCCTTTCCAGGCCACGAAAACAAAGTGTTTGAAGGGCAAGATGATCCAAGTGCCTGGTTATTCATCCAAGCAGGTTCCCAGTAAAATAATCCTGCTCCACCTCGAACCTTGCTAACAATGCTCGCCACCCTTTGAATAAATTGGGCTTGACCAGCAGCAGAGAAAGGAATGTTTCTCATATCGCTAGGGAAGGGCTGTGCAGGAGAAGGACACGAAGTTGGCCAGTTAAGCTCGCTGACAAAGATCTGCTTGCCCCATCTGTTGGCCATGTTGGTGAGCGAGGTCTCAAGAGCCGAGAATGTGGCACCTGATCCATAGAAGGGATAGAAAGAAACACCCATGGCGTCAAAAGCATCAAGTGTGAGACCCTTTTGGTTGAGGACTTGAGTGTAGAAGTACTCTTGAGTACCCCAGTCCCAGCCCTTGTCAAGATGAATCATAATCTTGGGCTTTGGGCTAAGACGAGAATCCTTGATACCATAGGACGCAGAGTTGAGAAGACGACCAATGTTGTAGTATGACTTTGTTGATCCAGTAGGGAAGAGCAGACCAGCAGTGATCTCATTGCCAATAGAGATGAGCGCTGGAGGAACTCCAGCAGCTTGAAAAGCGTTGGAAACTTCAAGGGTATAGTTGTAAAGTCTCCAAGCCAAATCATCAATGCCAGTAGGCCATCCGCGTGGGATGCTCTGGTGACCAGGATCAGCCCAGGTGTCGCTAAAGTGCAGTGTCAAGTAGACGCTCATGCCTGCAGCCTTTGCACGCTTGGCAAGCTTGAGGTTGTAGTCAAGGTTGTATTCGCCATTTGAAGGGTTCACCCAAACACGCTGACGGACTGAGTTGACGCCATTAGCAGCGAGAATTTGTTCCAGTGGCTGAGCTGCGCCGGCGCTGTTGGTGTATTTAATGCCCTTTTGTTCCTCAACAGCGACAGAAGACCAGTCGACGCCACGGAATTGCAGGGCGAGACAGACTGAGAGATAAGATAGAAAGACCAAAAGGCGTGTAAGAGTCGCCATCTTGAGATAGTTTGTGATGAGTGACCTGACTTCTCTTTTTTTTTTTTGAGTTAGAGGGATGGCGTTGTCTTAAGTAGCATTGTTATCCTTACAAGGATGAACGCTGCCAATTCGCCGAGTAGTGTATGATCATGGCAGGGATTGTCAATTTCCCTCGAATTAAAGTGTGGATAATCCGCTTTTTGGCAATTGTGCCGACAAGGGTATTAATCCTTAATAACGAATGAAACCCTGGCTTCTAGAAGCGGCAGGGAAATTCGGAATAGATTTGCCGTTCTTAAATGTGTAGAGACGGAGCGAGAACTGCCGGGCTTGTTGATTGGTAGAGTTAAAGATCCAGTATATAAGTGGATAAGCAACTTGTTGCTGAGTTGATATAGATAGAGAGCATGTTGTGTGTTTTTGTTGCCATGCCATGAATAAGAATGTGGATGAGTTCCTGAGGCAGGGAAATATAAAGTTTTTGTTTCTCCCACAGAACTGGGATTCGCTCAAGCAAGCCATAGACGAGTCTCTTGGGTGTTGATGATAAAAGGTTTTGTGCGACAGGTCTGTGCCATATCGCGAGTACCACAGATGCCAATAATAGAGATTGGTAACGTGGACTCTCAAGTGCGCATGTGGTGCGTCTTAGTTATCAATAATTCTGAAGAAAGTCTTGACAACGTTGTTATCCTGAAAGATGTCCCTCAGAGTGCGGCCATTCTTTCCAGGGATAGAAAAGCATTCGTAGCTAAGAGCCAAGACGTCCAAGACATATGTGCGCTGTGCAATGGAGTCTTGGATGCTAATAATGGAGAGTGGTTCGTCTCGGGTGAGATCTACTCCTTCAAGATCGATAAAGATCGACTGAGAATTCTTGGGGAGTGCATCGAGGGCATTGACCATGTCCACGACTGCTGGTACAGTAGCAACATAGACGATCTTGCGCATCTGCAGGGGCTGGGGAGGCTCGAGCATGTCAGCCTCGGTAGGTACCCAGAGAGGCTCGTCGACAATCTCAGCAGCGACAGATTCCCAAAGACGATCCATTTTTGGTATCGTAGTGTACAAGATGTACTGATGTGAAGAGTAAAAGAGGTGTTAGGAAGCTTGTAGAGAACAAGACTGTGTCGGTGATGAGATTGGAGACAAGTTGATGTCTGTATAGAGAAGGCAGATGCGTTGAAGTTGCAGTTGCAGTGGTGGTGTGATGATTTTGATAGAAGAATAACAGTGTGTAAGAGTCAGCTGTAATCTTGGCTTATCAAAAAGTGATGTGTAAAGGATGAAGAGAGAAACTGAACAATCAGGGAAAGAAGGGTCATTATATAGATGAAATGCAATAGAATTTGACTGTGAGTGATTAACTCGTCCTGTATCTTGGGTGATGTGAAGGTTCAGAAAGTAAATCACTCCAGACCACGCAACAGAGTTTGGCGTTGAGCGCGCTTGAGGGGACTCTATTCCCCTTACATTATTCCCCTTACCATGTCTCCATAAAGTCAATGCCTACTTCCAGGCACTTCGTATGGAAAGCCGTGGAAGGTTAGGTTGGCTCTTTAACTTGGAGTCATAGGTGATTGGCAATATCGTCCTGGAGACGCGCTGGAGCACACTTCATAGACGCGCGGTAGTACAGACGCGCAGGTAAACTGGGTTCACAGCCGCGCCCTCATGTGAGTAAAAGTATAGTCATAGAGCCTCCGATGCCTTGTACGTCAGGCAGGACGCTGTGAGAGTGACCAACAAACCATGAATAGGATAGAACTCTACTACAGAAACACAACCATATTTGGGTGATAGAGAAGCATCACGAAGGAGAAAGATGATTCCAGCAGCGTCGAATAACGAGTAATGACAAATGGGCAAGGTTTTACATCCGTCCTCACTGTCAAGAAGGGTTGTCTGGGAGACAACTTTCTGCCTGGTTTGTAAGGGTATATGCATTCAATTCTCACAGAAACTCTACATAGATACTGATACGAATAAGAGGAGCCAAGTCTATGCTTAGTTACCTGGTGCGCCAAATGGAATAGTGGAAAAGACTACAGAAGAAGACAGCCTCTATGTGTATGTCGTTGAGGTATGCACGTGACTGCCACGTGATGACCCTGATGTCAACCCATTTCACCACGCGTGTTCAACCACCAGTATTGAAGAAAGGGAAGGGGGTACATCTGCTTCATACGCCTGGAGACTGGCACTATTCAGTCTGATGGGTGCTACTCCTCGAAAATCCCAACTATTGCTAAGCAAGATATTTGAGATAGGTACTGGGTACTGTATACTCTCTAGTCAAGGCTCTCAGCACAAGGCCTCAGCAGATAAAGCATGGCACCCTACCTACATAGTAACAGCATCTAAGAACTGCTGAGAAGCAGCTAACTGGTATGCTTTAATTAAGCTGAGCCTGGTAGATCACCTTTTCTTCGTGATAGACCAGTGTTGAAGGAAGCATGAACCGTAATGATCGTTGCCATGACACCAGGCTTGCTTTAGAAAATTGACATATGTATTTTATGGTTCTTAGCATGTTAATATAGAAAGATTAAGCTCGTGAATTTAAGCTTTGCGATGAAATTGAAGCTTTATTAGAAATCCTATTGCCAGATTCGCAAGCGCGAATCCAAAAACCTAAGTTAACTTCAACGCGAGACTGGACGCGCCTATTGCCTTGAGAACTGAATAATGGGTCATATCATTGCCGTAAAGATGATGCTGTGAAGTTCCGATATTAATGAAACCTCGTCACACATGGTACTATATACATCATAGCCTGCCATCGGAGTGATTGGAAAGTCAAGCCCTAAGCTATTTTTTATTTTTTTTTTCTGTGCAACCCTGATCGAATTTCGTAATACCCTGTGGCATGCTCTAGAGAATCAACGTGATTACTCATTCTTTGAAGTTCGCGATGAACGAATATATAACCAAGTCCTGGGTTTATATCGGCAATAAATGGAACCAAGTAATTCAAACGACGTTTTAAGGATCTTGGCATAAACACTTTTTCTATTGGTGGAATCCATTTACAGCGTCAATTTAACCGGGCTTCTCATCTCCATTCCAAAACCGGAAAGGCTCAAGGTTTCAAGACTCATCGCATCCCCACTGAAACATCCCACGATCGGTTATTACAGTGGCTAAAATCACCATTTTATCCTTTGATCGAATGGGAAAATGGGTCGTTCTTGAAAAAAGAAATCATGGTGCATGGTATTTCGCGGGGACGGCAAACAAAAGTTCCACCCGGCATATGAGAGAATAGCCGAATTCGTACCCTGACACCGACTGATACTACAGCAAGAGATCATGATATCTTGGAGTGTGGAGATGCCTGCCCCAGAAATCTAAAAGCAAGCCTAGCAAGGCAAGGACAGAGAGATCTATGCCCAGTTTCAGACTTGCTATACCATGGAAACACGGCAGCGGAGGATACAGGTCCGCACTTATTGAAGCAAGGTCAGTTGACAGACAAGATCCATGTCTCCCCTTGTTTCGTCGCCCCATAGACTAGATATTCTGGAATAAATAAGACCATCTCCTCACCCCGTTCCAAAGAATCTTCTTGGCACGTCATTCCTACGTTCGTTCCTGGCTGTGAAAAAAATGAAGCTATCATCCATCATCAGCGTCTGGGTTCTAACCCTCTTCAGCACCGTCTTTGGTGCTGAACTCGTCCCCCGATCAACCCTCAAGGAGGTCACCAACTATGGCAACAACCCAACAGGAACTCGCATGTTCCTTTACGTCCCCAAAAACTTGAAGCAGAACCCTGCTGTGGTCGTCGGTCTGCACTACTGCACTGGCACGGCTCAGGCTTACTACCAGAGCAACCAGTGGGCTTCCAATGCTGAGAAGCACGGTTTCATCGTCATTTACCCTCAGACCCCTTACACTCCCGGTAACTGCTGGGATGTTTCGTCCAAGATGACTTTGACCCACGAGGGTGGCGGTTGCAGCACCTCTATCGCCAACATGGTTAAGCATGTTCTCAAGAACTACAGCGGCGACTCGAAGAGAGTCTTTGTCACTGGTGACTCTTCCGGTGCTATGATGACTGTGAGTGTGATTGAACTAAGACTTTGAGAAACGACCTAACAACATCAGAACGTCATGGCCGGTACATACCCCGATCTTTTCGCCGCCGGAATTGTCTACGCCGGTGTCCCCGCTGGCTGCTTCAAGAGCCAAGCCAACCAGCCCGCCGCCTGGAACTCGACCTGCTCTCAGGGTCAGTCCAGATGGACTCAGCAGCAGTGGGCCAACGTTGTCAAGGACATGTACCCTGGCTACAACGGACCCCGCCCTAAGATGCAGATCTACCACGGTACCGCCGACCCTACTCTCAACGTTCAAAACTACTACGAGACTATCAAGCAGTGGACTGGCGTCTTTGGTTACTCTGCTACTCCCAAGTCTACTACCCCCAACTTCCCTCGCAGCCCTTACAAGCGAGAGGTCTTTGGCGACAAACTCGAGGTAAGTCAAGTAGATTACTGAATAGGAAATACGACTGACGATCTTTTAGACTTTCTTGGGAACAGGCGTTACTCACGCTGTTGACCACTTCCCTGATAACGACCTCAAGTTCTTCGGACTTGCTGTAAGACATCACTGATCCCTGATCGCCATCTACTTACTAACTATATGAATAGTAACTATTCCACCAGGACCTTGATCCGAATGCTCCAAAGCAGAGATTTGATGGAGAAAATTTGGAACCAATTGTTCCGTGATATTAACATTCTATGAACTATATTTGTCAAAATTGTATATAAAATCAATACCAGACATATGCGCCACTATTCCAATATCCACTGTGAGATACGTATCGAAACTATTGTGAGGATCCGCGGAGTTAAGAACCGTTTTCGTGATGTACTCTTACGATAAAACACTTTTTGAGTGGAACGTTAGTGTTTCAAACTACCAAAGGATTCTATTCTTCAAAATATAGTAGACTTCCATCTTTTGTTGTGAAATGGAACATGACTAATACCATGAAGCTTAGAGACAAAGCTCAAGCACACCAAAGTCCATTTTCACTACTGGGGTTAATATCTTGCGGCTTTAAGCTAAGTTGATGCTGCGCCTAGACTGAGGGTTTCTGATCAGGTTCACAGCAAGAGACCAAATTTGGGGCCATCTTGACAAGGTTGTTATTGGTATTGTCGCCTATTATTGCGATAAGGACAGACAAGCTCACTATTAAAGGAGGTACCAATACCTGCCAGCCTGATATCAGGGTGCCTATTAATTTTCATATTGTTGTTAACATTTCCTGATTTTCCAAGATCTGTTTATTGAGTTCGATCCAGTGATACACCCTTCATCCGACGTAGAAATTCCAGCTGTCAGCATGAGCACTTGGCACGGCAGTAGTGTTTCAAGTTCAAATAGCGTCAGAATTTGGCGGCTCTATACCTGTCCCCATTTGCTTACCCCTCGGTCTTATGCAACTAATGATACTTGCGTTAGCACCCCGGCCTTGGGTCGCAGTATCACAGGCCGCGCTACTTGTTTGTTGGTGTGATGAAAGGCTTTTGCTCGCGCTTAATTATCTATCAAACAGTCAAGATAGCCGCCAGCCTTATCTGAAGTTTATGACACTACCATATATAGAGATTGGATGAAGAATGATGATGGATTTTAATCTTCGGACTTAATAAGCTTGCAAGCTCTTCTGATGTACCATTACTTTGAGGAGCCTGCCATCACAATGATTGACAGATTTGTCTTCGATGATGAATGGAAGCAGGGTCCCTCAATGCCCCAAGGCTGGCCAAAAAGCCCGAAAACACTGAAGGAATCTTCTCTTCCCACTTGGCAACAGTTTCTTCTGTCCAGCAGTTTAGTTCTCATACCAGCACCTTTTCTAGGTAGGAGGTTTCTAATGAAGATTTCAGTCACTTGTCTCACATTTTCTGAATAGTTCTTGCAGTATATATGATCTCTCTAGATCAGCAACCTGAATCTCAACTTGGAAGTCGTGTGCTTGAGGCAGCCAGTATAGCAGCTACATTATGGCCCATTGCATTTGCCGCTGTGTTAGGCACAACCCTAAGAAGCAGAGCTCTCTATACCTGTGAGAGAGGGACCAAGCTTGGGGTGAGTACAGAGGCCCTTCTCTTTTCCTTTGCCATTGTTAACGATATTGACCCCGAATAGACGCTTGAGATCCTGATGGGCAGTCTGACCATGACAAGTACACTCAAACTACTGGTTTGGGTTCGACTCGTCAGCTTTTGGTCCCCTCTTCTCATACTAGCCTGGACTTTAAGCCCCCTCGGAGGTCAAAGTGTTCTTCGTGCTGTCACTATAAATACCGAGGTCATACGACATGACTTCCCTATCGTATCGTACCCTTCAACGAACTGGACAGCAGGATTCGATTGGTTGCCGGTCCTGTATGCACCACCGTTTGGACTGCGAACCGTCTTTGGTGCCGCATTTTCAACTTCCTCAACTCGTCTCATGCATGCAAATGGTTCCAGTCCAAACTTTAGCGACACTTTGAAGCAAGTTGGCGGACCTGATGAAGCGCGTAGGATAACTCAGCAGGATACGTGGGGTAATGCTCGGATTCCATTTCTGCACATGCTTGAAGGATATGACTCGAAAAGCCCTCATGCCTGGGTAGACGTTCCCAGCGATGCTGTTCCACCATATGAATCTCTCATCGGAGTTCCCATACGAGGTATACCGCCTAACAGAGAGGGGAATGCTAGCATGCTGATTCAGTCGTCATACATATCATTATCGGTAAGTTGACTGTTAACCCTCTGTTACACACACTGATATGAAATCCAGTGTGAGCCATTCATTAATGGCACATCTTGGATGCAAGAAAACATTTCAAGTCTGGTTCTCGCTGGACCTGAAGCCGCACTGGGAAACATCAATATCGGATACAACAACTGGTCATTCTTTTCGGCTTCCCGCCATAATGAATATTCTTTCCGCGATGAGTTCAGCCTTCCGCCTATACAATTCGATGTACTTGAGGACCAGTATCTCAACAGCAATGGAAGCACCTTTAACCTTACGGTCGGGCAGGATCGGCCTTTGGAACAGACCCTTGTTTTTGTCACAGACGGTTCGCCAATTACTAACCAGAGCCAATCCTGGAACATGAGTATGTGTACTCCTAGCACTTCATACGTCGATGCAATGATCAACTGTTCTCGACCTTCCGACTACGGCTTCCTTTCGTGTTCTACCGACAGAGTGCGGCATACAAAAGGACATCCAATCAAGGCAAACACCACAGTATTTTCCTTCGAACAAAATCTTTCCCTGCTCTCATTGATCCCTTGGCTTCTTCCAGACCCAGAAGGGGCTCAAAATAATATGGTGAATCTTTTTCTTCGGGACCCAACAAGGGCTCGACCGATTGGAGAGTTTTACAAGTTTGAGCAATACGCCTTTCCCCCCTCACTGAAAAATCTATCGACGTCTGTATTCGAAGCACGGTTGGCAACAGTTCTAAACACAGCAATTAGAGCTTCTTTTGAACAGTCCATCATTGTGGGCGCTGATGAAATATCACCGTCGTCTCAATCCTTTGTCGACAATACTATCTTCGGGAAAGTTAGCACTCCCCTTGCTGACTGGGGCAACAGTACTGGAACCTGGACGGAATTTACAGCTCAGAAGTATAAGGTGAACTGGGTGTGGATGAGCATATACGGCATTTCCAGCCTAGCCATGGTTGTTTTACCATAGGGCATGTTGCGTTGCAGTGGAAGATCAGAAGCCCAGATATCTTTAATAGCGTCTCGAGCTTAACCAGAGACTCACCGTACGTGGTAGTCCCAGATGGAGGAAGCACGTTGGATGGTATCGATAGGATAAGGTTTCTAAAGAACGTGCGTGTGAGGATAGGGGACATTCAACGGCGCAGCGATATAGGGAAAATCGCGTTTAGCAATCTGAGTAGTACAAGCCTCGAACTTGAAAGAAGATATGAGTAATTGTTGGAAGGACGAAATGGCAGCGGGAATAGAAGCCAAGGGGGTGACCAGGGCCGGTACGTGCTCAGTTCGGGCATAGAAAATAGCAAATTCTACAATTGTCATAGTTTTGCAATTCTCGCCCCCAAGAGGGAAACACATTTTGGACCCATGATCCTTGTAGTTATTTGCTTCTTCCCTTTTTGTCCTTCAATAGGGGGATGACGCACGTGACGCGTTGACTGGCCAATTTCAGCTGGTTGTAGCATGTATATCTTGTTGGGTCATGATGCAGCCTGATTTTTGATCCTTGACCAGTATGTTTGTTTACTGGCTCCGATGGCTCCAACGACACGCCAGGCGCGTCGCTCACTGGCAAATGAGGCGACCCAGTCAGATGAGTTGGCAGATGCTGAATATACTGCTCCAAGAATGCCTAGTAAAGCTTCGTCCAAGCTGTCAGCCAAGTCTACACTTCCAAAGCGCAGAGGGAGGCCTCCAGGCTCCAAGAATCGCCCAAAACTCATCACAACAGCAAGCCAAAGAAAGGGACCGGGCACGAGACGGCTTGGCAGGCCACCTGAGTCCGGCCTGGGCAATATTGAGCCACCTGATATGGCTCCCAAACAGATCGTACAAGCCTTAAACATGACGGATAACGAACTTACCACAGACAACCGAGCGGCAAAGGCTGCGATAAGGGTCTATCGCTATACAAGACAATGGCCTTGGCAATGGGCTGTTCGCTTTCTGCCCAGGGGAAAGTGGAGTGTTACCATGGTGGAAGTCCTGGCACAACTTCTCAGAGGAATTCATAATAAATCGCTAAAGCCCAACACCCGCCACGGGAATCTCGAAAAGGCTCGACGTTTTCTCCACGACTGCGCTCGAGATCGCGACCGGAATCATCCATATATGACCTTGGGCGACTTGTATGAGGCTATTGGCTACTTCGGAGTAAAAACTAAAAAGGAACTACCGCCTACACAACGAAGGTACCAAGCAACTCGAACAAGACGCTTGACTGACTTTGGGGGCTCAGATACTGAGTCAGAGCCTGATGAAATTGCTGGAAGAGACAAATACCTCAACGGAAGCCCGGTAGCTGTTGAAGACGAATTGGAGAGTTTTGACGACAGAGAGCAGCAGAATGAGCGTCTTCCGTCCACGAGTCCACACGCGGCTCCTTCTAGGGCTAGGAAACGCACATTATCGCCTAACGAGAACTCTCGTATCGAAAAGCGCCTCCGACTCACCGATGCGGAGGCAGACGAGATCACCCAAATGTCCACCACACCAACCACGATTTTCTCCAGCATGATTAATGTGATTGATCATCTACTGGCTGAAACGCAGGAAAACAAGAAAACCCTCGCTTGCAAACTCTCTGAGTTACGGCGATCAATCCGAGAGAAGAAAGATGCTATCACTAGAGCTGCGACCGCGACAGTCCCTGTTGAAGATGTCAATAATTTGCGCGAAGCTCTTCAGAGGCACAAGGAAGAAAGACAAGAGACTGAAAACGCCAAGATGACGTTTGAGCAAAGCCTAGAGTCTTTACGTATGAAGCCAGACATCATTGCTCAAAACTTCCAGTCTTATAATACTGAGCTACAAGAATGGGACGAAACTATTGCACGTACATACGCCGAGATCCAACGTGCGGAAGAAGAAGCCTTCAGATCGAGCAGGGAAGGAATTGAGCTTCTTGAAAGTCAGCTAAAAGAAGACAGAGATGGAGCTAAGCAGTTGGAAGGGAGTCTGGCGAAAGTTGATGAGCGTCTGAGCGGTTGTCGCTTTATCAAGTCACTGACAGAGTTAGGATCATCAGGAATCTCGACTCTTATCACCACTTTGGAAACTAATAACGTTTCTCTTTTTGATATGATTCAGGATATCAAGACAGTAAGTGTCAAATTGCCCTGACTCAGGAAACACAACTAATCAAACTTGATTTTAGGGGAGCTTGAACTGAGCCTTCTACGACAAGACCTAAATAGTAATACGATTATTGAGCTTTTTTTTTT